>JAZKJV010001821.1:927500-1210058 GCA_037367405.1 Ottelia alismoides | reverse complement strand
TTTCTGAATAAAGGCCGTAGGAATCTCTATTTCACATGAAATTTGAATGACATGATATAGGGATATATTGATGAAAATCTACGAAAGAAATTTTTCAAAAAAAAAGGTAAAATGGCGCGAGGGAGTTAAGTTAGCTACCCCAAGAGTACAGTCCCATTTTACCCTTATTTTAAATGATATCATATGCAAAATGATTTTGTTACCATTATATCTAAACTGGAGGCCATCAAAGATAAATTTATTGTAATTTGTCAAATTTTAGCTCTGCCAGAAAAAAAAGGTTGTGTGTTTTCTTATTGTTAAAATAAGGTTATAACAACATAGATGTGATAGTGATTTTCCGTATTATTAACATGATTCAATTTTACATGACTGGATATTATAATAGTGTTATTCAACCATTTGCAAATCCAAATAGGATTATAGATTTTTTAAGTTATGAAGTAAGAATTATATATTAAGAACTCACGGAGTATATAAAGTAAGAATCATATATAAAGTAAATATGCAAAAAGTAGGCTAGAAGACCCTATTGGTATACTTGTATATATGTACATATTGTATGTATTTTTATTTATTTATTTATTTATATATATTGTTGCAATATATTTTTAATTTATTATATATATTTCATTTATATAAAAAAGAAATAAAAATAACAAAACTAGAAAATAATTAAAAACTAAAATAAAGTATTTATTGCATAAGTATTTTATAAACATAAATAAAGATTTTATTTATTTTACCCTACTTATTTGATTTTTAAATTTATTAAAAAAATCACCATAAATTAATTTATTAAAATTTTTAATAATATTTATTATAAAATCATTTCTACATTATTTTAGTTATTATCTATTTAATATGCTATTTTATCTTTTAGCTTCTTTTGTCCTTATTCTAGGTTCATTCTAATTGGCACATTCAATTTCTTGACCGCTCGGTTAACTTCTTTGCTCCTCTTCAGCACGAATAACTACACCAACCGCTTTCTTTGTGGATTTATTCTGACCGACTCCTCCATCCATTTCACATGTTTTCTTCACCCCGAATAAAGTCTCACAATAATGATCTACACCCATATATTTTTTCGCTAATTCCTGCCTCATTTCACATGCCTTTTTAAGTTTGAATTTCATCATTTCCATGCCACGTATAAAGCCTCAAGATATAAGATTTTCTCTTTATCCACCGTTTAGGTATTCTTAGCTTCTTTGTGTGAGCTTCGATGAGTAGGAGAGAGTGACAGAAGCTCTCCTCCAAGTCGTTGAAGCGAAGTAACAACAAGGATATCATGCCGGTGAGAGTTAGCTCCACCATGTTCAGCCTCCCTCAGCAATGATCAAAGTAAATGACCCATGGATCCCCGTGCTTCAGATCCACACAGGGACGAAGACAGAATTTAAACTTAGGAGGGGCTAGATCGGACTAGATAGTTTACATATCTAAAGGAATATAGAAAAATAATACCTTTTAAACTTTCTCAATATAAGTTAATATAGAACTTCTGAGAAAACCATCTTCCATCTTATTACGAAGTCTGGATTTCATGATCTTCATAGGTGAAAATGCCCTCTCAGTCTTTGCAGTAGAGATATGAAGTGTCAACACAAGTCGAATCAATCTATCAACTAAATAGTATATCTCTGTTTTTTTTTGTTTCTGATAATTTTTGACAAAGATGTGCAAGATTTGAGATACTTTTGAGAGCTTCATGTGTAGTGACATCTGATTTTTAATGTATCAACTGCTTCTCTAGTAATGTCAACTCGTGATCTGTGAAATCTGCAGTATAAAACTCTTATTCTAATTTGCATATATTCTTACTGAGAATAGCTTGTAACCATCTCTAGGATCTAAAGATGCACTTAGAGTAATAAGATTTATACCTTTCTCGCTAAATAGACTACTTAATTCTGATAATTGTGAGTTTAAAGCAGCGATATATATATTTATTCGAAAGTGATAAAGTAATGTAACTTGTTGTGTTTGACCACTAGATCGAGTTCGGCTTGGAGAATATAAAGAATTTACATCTGGAACATCAATACTTCGTTTCTGACAAAATACTACAACTTCTTTGAATAATGGATACCAACCATCTTCTCGTATTTTTTGAAGGAGCTCTTTTGTGGATGAAACAAATTGCAATGGACTCACAATATCTGGATTCTTCCTGTTGTAAAACTTGACATAGATCTTCTGTCATTCCCATGACATGTTCCATTATAGCTAATATGTGTATATAATATGCATAATTATTAAATGGCAACATTCACCTTTTTCCAATTTGACTAATTTGATTTTAACCCGACCCAAACCAATAACCTGAATACCTCCACCTAAATTTATCAAATTCGAACCAAAAATAGAGAGATCATGATTAATAGTATTATGAATGTTTATATTATGCTTAACATTCTTTATAGCTAAATTTGAAAGAACCGCTATAATTTTTTTTGATTTTCTAGACGTTAATAACAATAATAATAATAATTTCCCCCAAAATCATACACCAGTCCGCAAGATTATTTGTCACATGGAAGGAATTAAAGTTGATTTCTATGGGCGGGGGTATGATCCAGCCTGAAACTCCCACTTGATGTACATGCTTATCCTCATATGTCATACCGTATACCAAAATCAAAGTGTGCAAAACCTTTTGAAGAAAGATGGCGACTCTGGAATATGTATCAATGTTTTGTGAAGAGAGTGAATACTGACTAATTTCCCTGGAAACCGACATATACTCTTGTATATGGCAACCCAATTTCTAACTCAAAATAAGATCTGCCTTAACTTTAAATTTGTGATATGGCTTGAAACAATCAAGAACAATAGAGTAGTAATAAAAAAATCCCCTGTAAATGGGAATGTCGATTATACCTTTTGTTGATTTATTAGACAGAGAAATGGTCATTCTCATTGATCTATAAAGACCACTCTTTGAACGAACTACAGCAAAATATCTGATGGGCAACTAAATCGACTTGGAAAAAAAAGAAAAGATTATATTTTTCACATAAGAACTGATTTAAAATGGAGTAATAAAAGAGATTAAGAAGTGGGAAGTCGGCCATTCATGATTCATCCCCCAAAATCAGTGAACCCCAAAATTACAAGATGCACAAATTAAATGAGAGAAAATTGATGATTGATTACCTTTGCTCGTGTGTGCCTCTGATTCACGTGCTCGAGCTCAATCACAAGAACACGAATATGGATAAAGAGATGCTCGTGGCACCTCCCCTTTATGACTTTGCTCCTTGTTCGCGCGTCCTCGCGAGCGATAGTTTCGATACCGACAACGGTAATTACGGTAGTAAATATGCAGCGCTAACGACAAAATGAGTTGTAATCTTGCGTTGGTAATGAAGATCCCAAAGATTATGAGATTCAATAGGATGTACACAAGCTTGTGGAGGGGCTAATTGATTATTATTGGTTATTATAGGGAAGGAAATATGGAGATTAATTTGGCAAATGGATTGCCAAACATCTCCCACCTTCTAAAAATAGAAAGGCACAACGGTTGGGAATGGGATGCACGTCTAATTAAATCAAACATGTGGTAAAATTTTCTATTTACCCTTACACTATAAGATATACAAGAAGTCAAAATGATTTGGGGGGCTTGGCCTATCTTTTGTTGGGAAAATTGGTATTAAACTACCATTTAATAATTATAAATTATACCAATTTCACCATGATTGGGGGGGCTTAGCCCCCACTAGCCCATGCCTCCCTCCGTCCCTGGATCCACATGCAATCGTCCATTCTTCATTTCAGGTAATTAGATTCCTAGGATTGATTTCGATTGTTTCATTTTTTAGATTTTTGTAGCAGTAAATCCTTCACCTATATGTTAGATCTCAGAACCTCACGTAATCCATTCCATCCTTGGATCTCTACAGTTCACCTTTTACCTTCACATCTGACCACCTCCGAACACACACGGTGGTCGGAGCTCGTGTTCCCCTCCATCACAATCGTTGGAACCTCCCCGCTCACCATTCTACTTTAAGTTTTGAGTCGAGCCTTTGTGCTCGAGCTGATTCATCCATTGTCGGTCCTAAATGCTAATGTTTGATCGAGGAAATCTTCGAGAGCTCCACCATTCATGAGATTAACCTACAAGAGAAACATCATCGCAACATGATCTGCATCCGATTGGATTGCAACCATCGAGATCCACTGTCTGGAGATAGGTCTTCTGTAGACCGAGAGTACACACATGATTCAAGCTGCAACACATGATCATCTAAAGGATCACATGCATCTGACTATCAAGTACCTCAATGAATCGACGTCCAAGATTCTTGCAGCCGCCTGGAGATCCACATCTGATCGAGCAACCTGAAGCCTCAATCATTGAAAATTAGCAAACAAATCATCATCCACCAGGAACCTGCTGGAGATACGCTCTGTACCACCGCGAGACTTCATTTCGCATCGCCGGAGAATCCAATCCAACATCCTCAATCAAACCACCACCGCTCGTAAGAATCATTGAGAGATTGAAGAAGCCTCGTATGGAGGCACTTTAGCAGATCATCGAGCTCCATTCATTGAGCATCACTGCAATCTTACCATCACTTATCAAAGTTGCCGCAATTTTGATGCATTTTGAGTTCATATGGAGATGATACGGGTTTGTGAAGTTGGGATTTTGAAATTTTGTTTTGAGTGTAGAATGTACACTTTACATTATTTTAATGTGAAATAAATTTTGTATTTTTCTATGCATTTTAATCTAAAACTTTAATGTACAAAGTTTATTGATTTCATGTATAAATTGTAAAGAATAAAACGGGTCCCAGAAATGAGTTATTAAAGAATAAAAATTAGGGTTTTATTTCTTATTTTCGGCCCTCATATCTCCCTACCTTATTCCTTGTCAATCCAGTCATCATGATGCCCAGGTCTCGGGGTTTAGTGTCATAAAATACTTTTGGTATTTTATTTCCTTTTCTTTTATTTTCTCCATTCTTTTATTTTGACTTTAAATACAATATTTTATGCAATATTTACGTAATAAATAACAGATATTAGTTTCTCCAAAATAATGTTATTTACATGCATTTAGCTAGGAACTAAAGGTCAAGTGAAAGAATAAAAGTGATGAAATGGAGATTCATTACTACTCTGCTTGATTTATCTCAAATTTGGGATATCTAACATATTTTGAACATATTACAATATAACAAACAAGTTAACAAAACAAAGTTAAGTACTATATATTGCAATAACAAACCAAAGCATCATTTGCAAATAGATTGAAAACAAGCAACGGTTCGGCAAAAAATGAAAGAGCTTAAAATTCGGCTCACCAAAAGAACAACAATGACAAGGTAGTCTAACATGTATATTATGAACTAACATAAAATAACATTATGCCACATGATGTTAGAATAAAAAATACCAAGATGCCTTAACTAGCAATAATGAACTTCATAATATACAATCAAATTGAAAATCAAGCAAGCATCACACTTCAACTAGCATCACTTTAGGCCCACTCCACTCTCATTTATCGGTATATAAACAAATAGAAACCATAATTGAAAGTAAGCAATATACAAAGGTATAGAACATGGATAATGTAGCATAGTTTCTTCTGCATAATACATTGCAAACATGATTTAAAAAGTAACTAACACATTTTTTTAATATCTACCAACATCAATGGGCATGTAGTAACATCAGTAAGGAATACGACTAGCCTTTAACCCAAAAGGATATACATACAAGGTATAGCTGACATAGAATACTTAACGTTATAAAAGTATGGTGATATCAAACCAACTGGAAAATAAAAGAGTGACTCAACAACATCTTCCAGTAAATGTACACATACTAATACAAATGTCCATGATCTATAACCGACTTGATGCACAACTATCTTCTTCAATTGTTTCCATGTCCGATATAACATGAAATATGCATTTTTGTCGATGACTCGCATGCATAGATATGAAAAGCCCCGACACGACTCGATGATGAAATCGAAACCCAACCCGTAGGATACAAAAATACGGAAAACGACAGCAAGGAGGGGTTTATTGTACCTGTTAAAGACAAGGAACGAGTCCCCCACGGTGTGCTCTTCATGTCGATGTCCTCGATTTCACGATCGGCAATTCCAAAGACAGTCCAGTGGCGGCGCGACGAATTTATGCCGGAGCTTCGATGAGCTCAGGCTTGGAGAATAGGGTTGGGTTTACCAGACCCATTCCCTAACTTCTTTATATACATGGGTTAATTTAACAGGATCTGGATTTGGATCTGGTGCGAGTTCATATCCGTTTGTTTATCCATGATCGTAAAATGATCATATCTCCCTTGCCCGATGTCAGATTTTGACGTTCTTGATACCGTTGGAAAGGTCTCGATGAGTAATACACAATAGGATAATTTTGGATATCGGATCAAGTCTGAAATTTAAAAATAAAGGAACATAAGTGCATGAGAGTCTGATCGAAATTGTATCTCGAATCGTACTGAGACCCGATTTGTATAAGCGTCCCACACCCACACACACGCACATGCACGTGCACGCACACACTCCCGCCCGCACGCATGCACGCGCGCGCACACACACACATCGTATTTTGTATTTTAATACATACATAAGTATCACGGTCTCACGGGTTGGGGTTCCCTATCCCCTTTCTTCATGGTTTTCCATGACTTTTATTGCTTTATTTGTAGTTTCTTCCTATATAAATTTTGTGTTAGTGAACCTTTGTTATTTTTACAAAGGTGGTGGTTGGGGCTCCCTATTCTCTTTCTTCATGTTTTTTTATGATTTTTATCGCTTTATTTGCAGTTTCTTCCTTAAAGAATTATGTGCTCGTGTAAGCTTGTTAGTTGTCATAAGCTTTTGTTAACCTAGTATCCTTTTCAAAATATGTAGGCAACATTTATAAAGAATCAAATAAAATATTCTTGCCCATTGGAGCTACTGCTATGACTCATGCTACTTTGACCTGCCTGACCCTTCATGTAAGAATTTCATGAAATCTTAGTAATATATATATATATATATATGAGTGATCTACGAGAGCAAAAAAATGTGAGAGCATGAGAGCATGCATTTTGGACCACATGATTTTGTTTTCTTACTCCTGATCTTCTCTCTCCTTGTTGGATCATGTGGTCCAGAATGCATGCTCTCACAGGTTTTGGTTCTCATAGGATCACTCCTCATATATATATATATATATATATATATATAGGGAGAGAGAGAGTGAGGGGGGGAGGGGGAGCTTCCAATGAGGTGCACCTTTCCTTGGTGTATGGAAAGCCCATCACGAGATCCGTTAGATCTCGATCTTATGGTTGTTCATCCAAAAGGGTATTTTAGTCCATACATTTTCGTTTTGAATTTGAATTTCATTTTGAATTTGAAATTTATTTAATCCTTGTATTTTTTCATTTTTAGCGCGTCTGATTTGGTATTTTCTGTTATCTTTTAGTTAATGAATTTTCACAACGTGATAGCATTTTCACGCAATGCAGAATAGCAGAGCTTTTTTGTAAAATTTCCATTGATATTGTAGAACGGTATCCTACATTGTAATAAAATCACAGTTAGTAATAGTTATATTATTATAATTGTAATTTTGATAACATTATTGTAAAACTTCATGCACGTTTTATAAAATCTATATGAAGATTGTAAATCTACACCCACAATTTAAAATATGTATGAAGATTATAAAATTTGTATGAAGATTGTAAAATCTAATCTTTGCAATTATACCAATGTCCTTACAAATTACATCATGATCTCTCAAATCTTCCCAACTCTTCACACCGTTGCGATCAGTGGCATATGTATTAAATAAAAAAAAGAGTAAATAACAACCTAGGGGCAGGAAGCTGATTCTATTGAAGCATGTCATGTCCGCCATCTCCATTTTTTTCTCTCGATAAGGTTGATGCCAGTGGGAGTGAAAAAGAGGATCAAAAAGTTGATGAGAAGGTTTTTTTGGTCAGACGGGAAACAATAGAAGGACGACATGCATTTAGTGGCATGAGAGGAAGTAACGAGAACCTGACAACAGGGGGATTGGATGTTTAGGATTTGGTATGCATGAATATGGCATTGCTAGAAAAGTGGATAATGCGCATCTGGGACCCTTCTATGGACATGGTATCAAGATTGCTGAGGAATATTTACAGGGCTACAAGAACTTTAGAGGCAGTGTCTCTTTGGTTTGAGTCCTCCCTTTGGAAAGGGGTACAGGAGGTTTTAGCCGCTATATCAGTCAAATTAACACCGAAGTTAGGAGATGGTGAAGGTTTCAGATTCTGGAGGGAAAATTGGATGGGGGAAGGCCCGTTGGAGCTGCTCTTCCCGAGCCTTTTTGCTTTGACGATGTCGAAGGAGGACACCGTAAAGAAGACGACACTTTCTGGGGAGTGGAGACTGGATTTCGCTGATGGTCTTTCAGCTAGAAGACATGAGAATTTAGAAAGATTAAGGGATATGGTTCCCTATCTAGATAATTTTCCATAGCTCACAGATCATTTTGTTTGGACGGGCTCTAAATTTTCTGTCAAGCTGCTATATGGAGAACCGAGAAAGGCTGATGAAGATCGTGATCAAGACATGTGCAAGGATGTAAAGAATATTTTGGCAAGCAAGATACCGAGTAAGATACAGATCTTCCTTTGGAGGGACATGCTTCTGGACAAAGACAGAACGACGTGGATACCGGGTCTTCAGGATGCCACTTGTGACAGGTGTGGGGATCAGTCGAAGACCTCGGAGCATCTTTTCTTCTCCTGTGAGTACTCGTAGAAGGTCTAGAAAGAAATGGCGATCCCATGGGTAGATGCGAGTAGCTTAACAAACTTTTGAGGAAGGATAAGAAAGTTAAGAAGCAACTCAATTGATGATGTTGCGAGACCTTTTGGCATGTTGTAGGTAATTTGGCTGGCGAGAAATGACATTCTTTTTAACAAACAGAAATTTTATCTAGAGAATGCTATTTCTCATTGTAAGGCTCTCTTAAACTTATGGGAGTCAAGGTAATTTTTCATGTATCCCTTTTTTTATTAATTTAATAATTTTGCGGCGACTACCATCTCGCGAGGTCACCCTATTTCAAATAAAAAAAGTCCTTGATATATACAATCAATTGGATTTTCTGTACCAAACTTTAAAAAGTAACAATGCTTTACTTAATATCTTATATTTATCTGAAATAATATGATTTAAGGGCTAGAAAGTCAAAATAAACAACTAAACTTCACAATTGAAGATAATATTGCCCAAATCTTAAATATCATTTAATACATTGTTATTTTCTAAAGTACAAATATGTCACTGAGATTGAGTGCATAATTCAGGAACTTTACATACTTTACTTCAAAGTAAAAGTATAGGGTAAATGGTACAATTGTAAGATTATAGGAGCAGTTGTATAATTAGACAAGGTTTTTGAGATCATGGTGTAAAAATCCAATCCTATAAAGATATTGAAATCGGTATTGGTGTTCGTATTAAAAATGAACTTGGACATGAATAAGATCATGTATTTGTATTCGTTTTTTCCATCTTTAATATACAAGTAAGTCGTACATCTATTTTTAGAATTTATATAAAAGAATTTCATTTATTTTCAAACATGAGAAAAGTGGGAACGGACAGGTACGTTAAAAAACATGGATAAAATCAGCTCCTCGCATAGATGTATCTGTGTGTATATGCTCGTTTAAAAAACATGGATAAGAATACATTAACTCTGTATCCATATTCACGTTAAAATCAGCTCCTCGCATAGATGGATAAAATCTAAAAGAATTTTTACACTTGTAACCATCCAAGTTTTCCCAATAAAACTTGCGTCTCTACTTTATTTTTTTTCAATTACACTTATACCGTAGTATTCTTACAAATCCATAGTTTTACCCAACTGTTATTACACATGTAAGGTCATGTTCGTTTGGAGAATAAGCACCAGAATAAGGAGTCAATTCTCCGACCGATGCAATTCTCAAGAGTACGCTATCCTCGTCCACAACTCATTATTTCATCTTATTCTACTATTATTCCTATTTTATTGCATCTTATCTATCATTATTCTACCTTATTCTCTTTATTCATATCTTTCCATCCGAACAGAGAATATAGCTTTATTCTCCCTATTCCCGCTCCTTATTCCTACTTATTCCCGAACCGAACATCCCTTATATCATTCCTATTAAAGGACACTACTATGAATTTTGAAAGAATACAAAAGCACAAGAGTAGTAAAAAAAGTAAATGAATAAATATTATTTGAAAACTCTAAATTATCAATGTAAAGTTCCAAAATAATAATAATAATAATAATAATAATAATAATAATAATAATAATAATAATAATAATAATAATAATAATAATACGACTCATAGGAGGGCCCTCAATTCCACTCAAGAGGCCTCTATCTTCAAGAAGATAAAGATGCACCATATGGATATATTACTTTATAATATATTCAGTGAAAAAGTTGCAATGCAGTAACAAGATAACTTAAGAGATAGAAGATGCTAGAAACAGGGGGCTACAAGTAGACCCTCTTCTTTTGAGAGAGGAATATAGCACCACTTTACCCATGTTCCTATCTTCATCTCATCACTTTAAAGATACCATTTCTCTCTTATGCCATACTTCTAACATAAAGGAATATACAAGGAAAACTTGGTAGAAGTTAAACCTTTGATATATATTGGATAACGTACAAAAAAATCTCAATTATGTGTTTATTCTCAATAAAGAGCCTCATTGACAAAGAGAAGTTTGATCTATTTTTTTATCTATAATACAGGCTTTCATAAACTACCATGACACTTTTTTGTCCAATTAAACTATAAAATGAAAAATTCATCCTTCTCTTTGTTTGTTATATTCGAAAAATGAGATCCTTAATTGCTAATCAATGAATAAATGATAATTTTTTATAATTTACCCTAAGATGTTGTTCTTTCAAGGGATAGAATGTCCTTATCTCTCAAATCTGCTATTCCTCTAAAGTCAGTAAAGGTGCGTTTGGTTGGAGAATAAGCCCTGGAATAAGTGGCCAATTCTCCTCCCAACACGTTTCCCAGTGGTATGACTATCCCCATTATTCCATCTTATTTCACTCTTATTCTTATATTTATCCCACCTTACCTACCTTTATTTCACCTTATTCTCCTTATTCCTATCCTCCAACCGAACAAAGAATAGACCCTTATTCTCCTTATTCCCCATCCTTATTTCTGCTTATTCCCTAACTGAACACACCATAAATGTTTGAGCCTAGGAGTCAAGATGAGGGATAGGGAATGACCTCGTATACCTCCATGATGAATACCCATTCATCACTCTTTATTCTTTTATTTTAGCTACAAAACCTTTGTCAAACACATGTAGATTTATGTAAATATCAATAATTATCATTTGACATGCATTGTGTAAAAGTTAATAATTGGCATGTTTTTGTGCATAAATAAAAGAATAAAGTGACAAAAGAAAAAGAGGGAGATATTTAGAATAAATATTGAGCAACCTAATCCCAAGGGAGGGTTCAGCATGTGCCTGACCGCATAAAAGCCCAAGTAGAGAGAGATAAGGAAGCCCACCTTTATACATATACCTGTAAATAGAATAAAAATATTTTCCTCTAAAAATAAAAATGGGTTTGTATATAGGGTAAAATGGGGCTGCCCCCAGGGGTAGCTAACTTAGCTACCCCCGCCCCCATTTTCTTCATGTTTTTAATTTTTTTTTGAAAATTTCTTCCATGAATATTCAACACTATATCCCTATATTGTGTCATTAAAATTTCGTGTGAAACAGAGACTCCTACGGCCTCCATCCAGACAGTCATTTTTTTAACGGTAACAGGATTTTTTAAATCGACCCCGTTTGGATGGAGGTCGTACGAGTCTCTGTTTCGCATGAAATTTGAATGACATAATATAGGGATTTAATAATGAATTTACACGGTTTTAGATTTCAAAAAAATAAAAAAAGATTGTGAAAAAAAGGGCGGGGGGAGCTAAGTTAGCTCCCCCTAGGGGGCATACACATTTTACCCTTGTATATATTTGTATATATTTGTAAATACAAAACCAAAATAAAAATAAGAAAATTAAAAAGAAATAAAAATCTCTTCTTCACTTGTATATTCATTATGTACATAAGACCACCTACCTATTTATTTAGCCCTATAAATAAATAAATTAAAATCCCATAAAAATTGTATATATTCTATACTTCAAGGTGTAAATAAATAAAATAAAAACCATTAAAACAAAATAAAATAAAAAGAACAAAAATGAAAATCAAAATAAACATTGTACATAGACCTTGTATATAATTGGATATAACTATTTATTTAACCCTTGTAAATAAATAACAAAAATAAAATAAAAACACCAAAATATTCCAAATTTTATCTTGTAAATAAATAAAATATAAAATTGGAATAAAAATGCACAAAAATAATTAATTAAAAATCAAAAAATAAAAATTCAATATTGTATATATACCTATACATAGTACTATATTGTATATACCTTATTTTTATTTCAAAAAAACAAATAAAAATCACAAAAAAATATTTTAAAATAAAAGGAGCATTTTTCATGTTTTGACTTTTGTGAAATTCGGCCAAATTTTAATTTGAATTTCCAATTCTTTTCCACGTGACCGCATTCCACTGGTCCATGGGGGATGTTGACCCCCTGGTCAACTCCCCCCTGGACCACAACCTTCCGGATCTGCGCCCGACCCACTTCTTCTCCCATTTATTGTGCGTCGATCCGTTCGCCAATCATCAAAACCCCGGGTCCTAATCCAGCATCGATCATCACTGATCCACGCCCGGGGTGGATTTAAGGGGTCCGAGCTCCGATAAGTTCGCCCGACCCTCTCTTAGCCGGACCCCTAGCCGTATATAGCCTGAGCTCCGCCCGCTCTTTCACTTATCTTTGGCTCCCCATTTCTCCACCCCAGGACCTCCATTGCTCTCGCCTGAGTGACAGCTCGCGATTGGCCGTGTTGCAGCGAGGGAGTCATCGAACCATCGATCCGGCGACCTAGCGCCGCTGTGCACCGCCCAGACGTGGTGCTCGAGCCTCGGGCATCGACGGCCCTCGAGGCTAGGACCCAGAGCTCCGTCAGCTCGTCCCCAGTCGACATCGACCATCAGGTAGCCTTAGTTCCTTCTATCTTTAGCTAATTTCCATTTACCCCCAAATCGCCCCTTCGCCGTCGACCGTCAATTCCGACCACCTCCCTCACCATTTTGATCATCGGACGACACCCTCACTTTCGCCCTTCTCCCACGCACGTTCTCCACCCCTTCGTTCAACCCAGTTCGCACAAGAACTGGGATTCGAGCTCCCTCGCAGTCGCTTCGCCGGAGCTCGTCCATTCCGACGCACCGGCCACCCCCATCACCTCTAACCGGGTCGAGGCACATTGCCCTCGACCCAGGAGTCTGTTGCGCTACTTTGCAGGTCAAGACATGCCCATCTGAGGGTCTGAACGTTCAGGAGCAACAGCTCCAGCTCTGCCTCCGTCGCCGGAGCGTCTCTGACGTTCCCGACCTCATCGGAGCCCCCCATTGGCTGCGGACCACTGAGGCGAGTCTTTTTCGATCATCAGCAGCCCCTGCAAATGTCCAGCGTGCCCACATTCCTCCGTCGAAGTTCGCCGGCGAGGAGTTCCTCCAAGTCCTTCCTCTGCCGTCCATTCGACCCTGGAGTGCCAGATTGAATCTGGATCGTCCACTGATACGAAGAGGCGCCCCGCACCAGCACCGTTAGATCTCCACGTGGCGCCATCTGCTCCGTCCGTAGCAGAGGAGATCCGGGCCTCGACCAGAGCCGCACGATCAGACACGTGGCGAGCCCTCACCGTTGGATCCGCGCCGAGGGCTCTTCGTTGAGCTTCCACCACTTTCAGCCGTTCGATCAGATACGTGGCCGCTCCTCAGCCCTCAGATCAGAATAAGGGGTAATATCCCTTAGGCCCTTAGCTTTTTAGTTTTTAATATTTAGTCCTGTACATATTTAGTTACACTGTTTTTATTTTGGACTTTTTGCATAGTGGACCTTGTCGCTTCTGTTATTTGCTTTTATACCCCTGTACGTTGTGGTCACGTGCATCGACACGTGTATTTTTGATAAAATTGCATGGATAGGCCTGTTGTTTATGATGGTTATTGATTGAAAAATCTATTTAGATATTTGCACGTATACCCCTGTGAATGTTTTATTTGTGCATGTGCTGAATATCGTGGGAGTTTTATACTTTTGCCCCTGGACTTTTAGTACGTGTCACTAATTAGTCCAGGGACTTAAGTTATTTACAAAGAGGTCCCTGAGTGCCCCTGATCACGCGTGAAACGTGAGATCGTGGACATTTTGCACCTGGACCCCCTGGGTTTCTTGGCTTGTTACTTTTAGGCCCTCCAAAGATATTTTTATTACGATCAGGTCCCTATAACTGTGGGCTCTTGATTGTTTTGAATAAAATATCAAATCTACTCCAAATCAAGTGAAAATTTGACACGTGGCTCCCGCCACTGTGTAGAATTTTCACTGAATTTTAGGAAATTTTTGAAGCCATTTTGTTATTTTTAAAATTCAAAAACATCAATTTTTCTTACTGTCCAGTTATAAAATTCACAAAAAATAGTAAAACGTCTTTAAAAATTTCAAAAAAAACAAAATTTGTTTGTTTTGTTGTGTTTGATTTTCTGACCAATTTTGATCATTTTTAGACTTATAAAAATTATAAAAATTAAAAACCTTGAAAACCTCATAAAAAAACTAATAAATAAAAGAAAAATAAAAAATTCATAAACTCAGCTGATGAATTTTCATTTTTGTTTATATTTTATAAGAAAAATACCTCCAGGCTATTTGAAGGCCATTATATATTTTATTTTGGCCTTTGAAGCCCGGCTGGACAGCAGCAATGTTTTTCAGCCTTCTTTGATTTTTATAAAATTCCCTAAACATCAGAAAAGACCAAAAATTCACCAAAAACATAAAAAAATATAAAAAACATACAATATTTTTGTTTGAATTTTTGGAGTAATTTTTACTGTTTAAATAATTGACTTGAGTTGCTTGTTTTTATTGTTTTCCTATTTTCTTTATTAATTTAAAAATCCAAAAAAATATAAAAATATTAAAAACCCACCAAAAATAATCTTCTTTTATTTGTTTTTATTTTTGACTAATTCGTAGGCCGCGAGGCCAACCCGTGCTCCTTGAATTCGACCCTGGGCGCTATACCAGGTTAATATCATAGCTAGACCGCTATCTTGAGTTTCATCGATTTTTGCCTTTTGGTGGTCTGAATTTTTCTTGTTGAGCTTCTGAGTGCCGAGCGACTGAGGTCGCAACGACCGCATTAGATATACCTGATTTACCTTGCTCGCTCGGCTCGCTCATCACTCCACCATCCACCTCTCCAGTTGCGAATCACGGAGGAATGCACAGACACGATTAATCACACAAATACGAAGACACAGATTTACAAGGTTTACCCATAACTAAGCTACATCACTGAACAACATCTATGGCAGAGATGCATGGACTGACAAAGGCAAGATGCTTACCGAAATGTAGATCAGAGGAAGTAAGGAACCTCAACTCGTCCAAGGGATTAGGGATTAGTCGTAGACCTTATAAAGACAGTGTGGAAGGGTGGCACTAGGATAAACAAACATTCCTTAACGTGGCCTCAATCGCGGCAAATATCAAACCTAATTGAATTTGGTGAGAGGCAAACTACACACCTAAGCCAAACAACACATACCAAACAAAGTTAGAACTACTTCCATCAAAACTCTGCAACTACATCTTCTCAGTGTTGAAGTAAAAACAGATCTACAACTCTTTCAAAGATCAAGGAGGAGGTTAAAAAACCTCATGATCTCAAACACACACAAAACAACAACAAAAAGAACAGTTTTTTCCATACCATCCGCAAATGTGTCACCACATTTTGCCTCCAACCACTGCTGCCCTTTGGAGCCTCTCACCACCACGCCACCACCCCTCTCTGCATGCAATCACCACCCTCCGGCAGCTCGCCACCTCCTCACCACCACCACACTCATCCACACCAACGGTGTTGGTGATCCTCCGATACGGCCCCAGCCACTTCGCCTGCACGTACTCCTTCCTCCTCCACGGTGGCACGTGCATCTCTCTGCTCCTCATAGATGCTGCCGCAGCGGCGCAGAGGAGGCGCACAATGTTCTGGAGTCTCTCCGGCCTCCCGACGAACACACATGGGAGAGCGGCGAGAAGCAAGAGGTACTCTGGTGTGGGTCGTGCGATCTCGAACTCGGACGCAAGGTTGAGCTCGATGATGAAGCGAGTGCCGCCGGACATGACAACATCGATGTATACGTGATTGCTTAGCAAGGGGAATTGGGACTTGCTGTTGGCGCCGGTCGTTGTGTTCTTCTTGTCTGGCTTGGATCTGCAGAGACCTGTGGGAATGGACGAAGAAAGATGAGATTTGGAGTGATGCCCATTACTCATTGCTGTATTTGAGATGCGAATTTTACTTTTTCTTGGATTTTAGCTTATTAAAAAGCCGATCTTGCAAGTAAAATGAGACAGAGAACAGCGAAGAACGCAGATGTTTTCATTCGAAATGGATAAATGCGAACCGAAAAAACACGAATCGATTACAGTACCTTAGAGGAAAACCACATTTTTCTGAAGAAATGGGCAGACGTTTGATTCTTTTTTATTCAAATCTTACACGTAAAGTTAACCTTTCCTTCTAATGCAAGCGACGAACTTTTGAAAGAGACGTGAAAAGGGAAAACAGATTCAGAAAAGAACATATTTTGATCGAAACCCGATATACATTCGCATCAAAAGACAATCAGAAACTCAATTGATTTGCCATTAATGCTTCACAAATCAAATCCCCATTGCTCTTCGAAAAGGAAACCCAAATGGAGGACTTGATATAAGATTCAACAACATTGTAATCAAAAGATCGAATTATTTTTAAAAAACTCCAATCTATACATAAAAAAAGAGGAATCTGATTTCGAAGAGCACTCACCGGCATCGAATCCTCTTCTCCTGAGCCACCACACCACCTTCCTCTTCTCCTCCTCGCCCCCACCGAACACCACCCTCCCCATGGCGGCCTCCACCGCCTCGACCACCCTCTTTTCCTCCTCGTCCCTTCTCCCCACCGCCAGACCCATCAGAACCTCCCGCTCCATCACCACCGCCTTCGTCTGACCCCCACCACCATCACAACCCACATCGCAGCCCACCTCGCGATCCACATCTCCGTAGAACGAGTCCACCAGATCCGCCAGCTCCGGTGACCATCCCTCCGTCGATGGGTCCATCCCGCCGGCATTCCAGAGCCTCTCCCTCGCGCTTTCGTCGAGCGTGGCCGTGATGCTCTTGTAGCGGATCGCCATTGATGGGTTGCAGTGGAGCTGTGGATGCAGAAGGCTTTATATAGAGAATGGATGGAGGTGAGGGATCGTGAGAGTGAGGTTACCGAGGAGGAGTGGAGTGGACAACAACGGGTGGTGGTAGGGGCTTCATGTGGGGTTGCATTGACGGGGAGCTGTAGATGGATAAGGAGGAACCACTATTTGATTTCTTTGGAAGAATCTAGTGTTTCTATTCTTCTTTGTAGCTATCCTTCTTGTCTTCTCTCTCCCTCTCTCTCATTCTTTTTTTTTCATAGTTTATGTGGGAGCTGTTGATATTTGAATGTTTATATATTTATCAATATTGTAAAATGAAGGAAAGATCTCGAATTTTCATAGTACAAAATGGATTTAAGAAAGGATTTATCACAACACAAAGTATAGATGAAGTATTTATATCTCATATAAACTGTGTTGGTCAGAGGAAGTTCCATGGGATAAGTAAGAGGAGAAGCGGAAATGGGTTTCAATGCCTAGTAAAAAAAGACTTTGAGCAGACAGCGTAAAAAAGGAGGTGTACCTATTGGTTAAGCATTGACCCATAATTGTATTATTTAGGATGGCGTAATCTGGAGATTTACAAATTTCTCGAGAATAAGGGAGAACTTAGGATTTTGAAGAACTCAAGGAGTGGTCTGGTGGTAGAACAGCATGCTTCCACTTTAAAAGACTCGGGTTCGAATCCTAATGGAGACGTTTCGAACCTCCGAAATTACCGGACCTACTATTAAAAAAATCTAGAATTTTATACGTAACTCCTGTTACAGAAGTTAATGTCTTTTTTTTTGATAAGTAATAAAACTTTGTATTCAGATTGACATGAGTAAGATACAAAAAAGGGGGGAGAATTGACCCCTAAAAATTAAGAACCCAAAAACTTGTGTTGGACGTCGCCTGTGTACAGGGTGAATACAAACCAGCAAAAAGAGAACCAGCAGAACAAATATTATAACCTTCTTGGTCCAGAAAGGAGTTTACTGCTCACGCTGGGAAGAGATGAGCAGCATCAACATGTTGGTTAGCTTCTGTCTACAATCATGGAGGTCCTAGTAGCAAAAATGATAGAAATTGCCAACTGCGTCGATGTGTGAGTTCCACCAGTGGACCATCTATAATTTCTTTCCGACCATATTTCCCAAACGGCGGCAGCGAGCGCAACACAGCATAGCCGGCGTAGATAGGCTGATGGGAGAAGGGGAATCCAATCAATGATATTGAGAAGCCCCCACGAAGGATGTTGAGGGAGGGCAAGGCCCGAGAGGACCTGGTTCCAAGTGTCCTGAGCAAATCTGCAATGGAAGAATAAGTGCTCGCATGTTTCGCTTTCCACCCTGCAAAGATAGCAAGATCCGGAGTGGCTAATCCCCATTTTGTCCAGCCAGGCCTGCGTTGGTAATCTGTTGATGACAGCCCGATACAGCGTGCAGCAGTGCTTGGGGTTGGAGTCCTTGTTCCATACCACCCCCGCCCAAGGGACCACCGTCCCCCGATGCCGGACCGCATTCACCACAAGAGAGAAAGGTAACCGAGAAGGCGAGGTCAGACGTGCAAGAAGGCTGCCTGGGCGTGAGAAAAGGTCTCTAAAGACCTCCCTCCCGCGAAGAAGCGTCTTCCACAATAGAGAGTCCCCGCTCCTGGGCACAGCCTCCCAGAACGAGCAAGAGGCAAGGTATTTTTTCCTCATGAAGACCGCCCAAATAGATTTGTCCGTGTTAAGAAGGCGCCAAGCCCAAGCCATCAGCATGGCCTCACGGAGCATGATCGTTGAGCGCAACCCAAGCCCGCCCTCGGCCTTGGGGAGACAAACGGTACGCCAACTTATATAGTGCCGACCATAGCCCCAAAGGAAATTCGCGCACATTTTGTCGACCCGAGCGGCCGCGCTCTTAGGAATAAGAGCTCCACCAGTCCAATAAATGATGATTCCATTAATTACCGAGTTAATGAGCTGCACCCTACCTGCCATAGAGAGGGACGAGGCCTTCCAACCTCCGATGGAGGCCTTCACCCTGTCCACAATGTTTTGCGCCGTAGAGCCCCTGCCATATCAGGAAGAAAAGGGGAGCCCAAGATATGTTGTTGGGAGGGAACGCCGCAAGACCCCCAATCTAAGGATACAACCGAAGTCATCAGGCACACCTTTAGGCCTGAAAACTTTACTCTTTCGAGCATTCATTTTCAGCCCGGAGATTTGTTCAAAACAGGCAAGAATCTCTGCCACGGCAAGGAGGGAGGAGGAGGAAGACCTACAGAAGAACAGTAGATCGTCCGCGTATATGATATGGGTGGGAACTAAGGAATTTCCACGGCCAAGTGGAAGGAACTTTTTCTTCTGAACCGAATCATCCACCAGCAGAGAGAGCGATTCCATACCCACAACGAAGAGGAGGGGGCTAAGGGGGTCCCCCTGCCTGAGTCCACGCGTGCCTTTGAAGAAACCTTCCGATGTTCCATGCAAGAGGATGGAGAAAGAGGCGGAGGAAATGCAGTTCTCAATCCAGCCCACCCATTTTTGGTGGAAACCCAAGAGAGCCAGGGACTTAAGAATGAAGGAGTGTTCTATGGTGTCAAAAGCCTTGGAGAGATCCACCTTTAGGCATGCTTTCTTGTAGTTAGCTTTACGATCAAAAGCCCATAGAATTTCCTGTGCAAGCCGAGTGCTATCTCCAATGGACCTTCCTTTGACGAACGCCGTTTGATTGCTAGAGATGAGATCGGGCAAGACGGAGGCCAGACGTGAGGCCAGGAGTTTTGCAAAAATCTTATAAATGACGTTGCAGCAGGCAATTGGCCGATAAGGCTTGGTTAATGTCAATAGCTCGTAACGAATCTTATATTATTATTGGTTAAGGCTTGGTAATAAACATTGATTCCATGCTCACCTCTCCTTCCCATGTAAAGGTATCAGCATAGGTTCTTCCTTTTGGAAGGCCACAAATGCAATGTTCAAAGTGGGCTTTGTTACAGAGAATTTGTGTATTGCTCTCTCCTAAGGTACCTTGGCACTTCATGAATAAGAGGCACTCACAAGTTGGAGTGTTGAGAAACTCAATAAAATGTAACAAAGCCCATCTTACAGTTGCGGCGCATTGCGCCTTACAACCATTGGATCTTCCTTGAACACAATCTACTCTTATAAGTAGAAACCATTACCAGCCGTCAGATCATGGTAGTTGTCTCATTAGGGCGAGTCACGTGTTATCTCCAAGTCGCTAGATCAACCAAAAGAGGCGTTATCCCCCACCATCCATATCTGAGTCCGGTCACATGCTACGAAGCATGTGATTTGTATCATTTGTAGAGAATCCCTTCTACTCTTGGAGAATCATAATTAAGGCCCACTCGTGGGAATTTTACATGATTATCTAAGTATCTTTCATATTTACAGAAAGGTCCCTAAAGAGTTAAGTTTCATTGCACCTTAGTCCTTCTATTTCTCGTTATACCCCTAGATATATGCCATAATACTTTTTATCTAAAAATTGTAATTGCTTCTTTAGAAAATTCAAATCTCTTTCATTTGGCATGTTGTGGATCTGTACTTGACATTAACTGAATTATGGATTTTTGAAATTCAGAATTGAATCCAAGTATGTTTATTCATTATTAAATCATTTATATCTCAAATTTTAAAATATAGTTATTTTGAAGGAACTTAAACACATTTTTTTTGATACACCAATCATTGAATTTCATTGAATTTTGTGTCCTTCATAATTTATCATGTGAATACAGTGTTTCATTTTAGCTAAAGTTGATTTATTATCACTATAAGAAAATTGACCTAAGGCAACTTAAAAATCTCCAATCTCTACATCAACCCAAGATCCAATCTTTTGATTCGATTCCCAGTAACCCTATGTCAGCACCCGATACCCTCCCATTTCCCTCCATGAATTGAACCCTAAAAAAACACCCCAACCCATATATCTAGGAAATCAACACTGAAATCCCACAAGCCAAGGCGATAAAACCAATCGAGATCAAGCATCGCAAACGAAAATGGTTGAGATATCACCGTCTGGAGGTCCCTGGGCATGACTCTTAACAGGTAGAAGGTGTGCCCACAAACTACGAAGAGCACAAGCGCAATCCATAATGCGATGACGCTGCAGATCTCCATCAGGGAAATGATTCTAGGGTTTATGCAGGTGATGGAGATCAGGAGAATGGAGACAGGATCTACTTCTCCTCTTTGTCTCTCCCTCTCATGTCGAAGGTCACCTCATGCTCTGACCTCTTTACCTCTCTCTCTCTCTGTGTGTGTGTGTTCGTATATCTAGCAACACACAGATGAGGGGAGGGGTAGATCAGGTGACACATTGATGAATCTCGTATTCATAATGCTAAAATTGATCATTTAGGTTCTGTTCCCAACATTCACATGCATTTAATCATTAACTGAACATCATTAGCATTCATACATGTGTAAATAATATTTGCATTTCATCATGCATAATTGCATTAAAAAGTCCAATTGTAAATTAGCCCAAAAAGCCACTAACTTCTCACATTTGTAAATAATTCATCCTAATCCGATTGACCCAAGATCACCTCCATTGTGTAGATATTACTGACTTCATTAAATAAAAAATAAAAAAATACTTACTCAAATAAGTGTCAAATAATCCCAAAGTCTAAATTCACATCTGACAGACTAAAATGCACATATCTCCCTCATATAGTATCTGATTTTGGTCTACTCACTTTTAAAGTACTCTATTTTCAAATACCTTCAAAACAAGATCAATTTCGTAAAATTCAGAGCTCATATGTGAAAGTTAGATTTTGGGCCTCTTTTGCACATTTTGACTTTTTGCTACTTTTGACCTCAGTTTTTACGTACATAATTAACCCTTTAATTTTATTTCTTCTTCATTTGTTTTCTTTGATGAAAGTTTTATTAAGCGACACAAAAATCTAAATCCAAATTAAAACTGAAATCAAAGAAACTGACTGAGTCCAAGTGTCTGTTGTCGTTTTGTACAAAAATTGTGTGTTTCTTACTTCTATTTTATTTTCCTATTTTCTTATTTATTAAAAATTCAAAAAAATTAGATCAGTGTGTAATTAATTTTCTTGTATTTTATCGTATTTTTTTATATTTTTATCCTCCCTAAAACTACCAAAAAAATTACAAAACCCCAAAAAGCCGATTTTCTATACACATGGAGAACCACCAAAAATACCACTTCGTACAGGTGACCTCATTTGCTCACGGGTCCTTCATGAAAGTTGTAGATCTCGTCGAGACGAACAACATTTGTGAAGGAAATTTTTCGATCCGAGGTCTTCTCATATTTCTTTTTTCTTCTTTCATCTGAAATTTTGAATTTTTTTGGGGGGCGCCCTGTGGCTGCCTTTGGGCGTGCCACGTGGCTCGCCCACCTGCTGCACCTCTCTCCAGGCGCACATGCCACGCACGTGCCGCCTTCTCCCTCCGCGCGCACGTGCGTGGCACGTGACCACCCCTCCCCTTCCCCTACCTCTAGCCGTTACCCCATCTCCCCCTTCGTCGCGGTCGTTGCTCGTCGCCATCATTCCGCCTCCACTTCCCCTCGTAACTGCTGTGGTGGGTGATGAATACTCATTCATCACTCTTTATTCTTATATTTTAGCTACAAAAACCTTTGCAAATGCATGTATATGTTTGTAAATACAAATAATTACCAAAATCATGCATTGTGTAAAAAGTAATAATTAGCATGTTTTTGTGCAAAAATAAAAGAATAAATATTAAAAAGAAAAAGAGGGAAATATTTAGAATAAATATTGAGCAACCTAATCCCAAGGGAGGGCTCAGCATGGGCCTGACCGCATAAAAGCCAAAGTAGAGAGAGATAGGGGCTCATGTGTGTAAATATACCTGTAAAAATAATAAAAATATTTTCCTCTAAAAATAGAATAAAAGTGGCTTGTGTATATTTGTATATATTTACAAATACAAAATCAAAACAAAAATTGAAAAATCAAACAGAACAATAAAAACATTCACATGTAGATATTCACCTTGTACATAGTTCCCTTTTCTATATTTATTTCACCTTATAAATAAATAAATTAATTTCCATAAAAATTGTATATATTCTATCTTTTATGATGTAAATAAATAAAATAAAAACCATTAAAACAAAAGCAAAATAAAAAGAATAAACTTAAAAACCAAAAGAACCTTGTAAATATACAATGTATATAGATGTATATATCTATTTATTTCACCCTTGTATATAAACAATAAAAATAAAATAAAAATACCTTTTTATTCCTAATTTTATGATATAAATAAATAAAATATAAAATGGGGATAAAAATCTATAAAAATAACTAATTAAAAATCAAAAAAATCAAAAAATTAATATAGTATATATACCTATATATTGCTCTATTATGTAAATACCTTATTTTTATTTTGAAAAATTAATTAAAAATCACCAAAAAATAGAAAAAATTAAAAAAATATTTTTCATGTTTTATTTTTTCTTTAATTCGGCCATTTGCTATTTTTAAATGAATATTCAAATCATTTTGACGTGGCCCCCTCTCATTGGTGCACGGGGGATGTTGACCCCCCGGTCAACTCCCCCCTGTGGACCACTTCCCACGGGTCGTGACGCCCGACCCGATTTCTCAGATTTTTCGCGTCACGACCCGACCTCCGTCTACCCAAACCGAGGGTCCTACTCGTTCGTGCCAGATCCAACACCCTCGCCGGGATGCCCGCCTCGGCGTCCGCGCTCTGAGCTGCCCTACCCGATCGACTTTAGCCAGACCCCTGGTTGTATAAATGCTGAGCTCCGCCTCCATTTTCCTGATCTTTGGCTCATTCGCCTTCCACCCAGTGACCTCTTGTGCCTTCGCGAGAGTGACAGCTCGCTCCGGGCGTTGTTGCAGCGAGGAGGAGACGTCTCGGCCACTGATCCGACGTCTTAGCGTCGCCGTGCTCCGCCTGAAGGTAGAGCTCGAGCCTCGGCCTCAACGATCCGCGAGGCGACGACCCAGAGCTTCCAGAGCTCACGCCTAGTCGATACATCCGCCCAGGTGGCCTAAGTTCTCTTCCCTTTTCTTTAATTTTG
The DNA here is from genome assembly GCA_037367405.1 of Ottelia alismoides. Taxonomy (NCBI): domain Eukaryota; kingdom Viridiplantae; phylum Streptophyta; class Magnoliopsida; order Alismatales; family Hydrocharitaceae; genus Ottelia; species Ottelia alismoides. The sequence continues at coordinate 1,185,507 of JAZKJV010001821.1, read as the reverse complement.
ATTTTGCCCCAAATCGATCCATCGTTGTGTTGCTTCGATTCCGTTCATCCTAGTAGCCTATTCGATCATCGGAGCATCCCATCACCCTCGCCTTCGTCCCGCGCATCTTCTCCGCCCATCCATTCAACCCAGCTCGCACAGGAGCTGGGATTTCGAGCTCCTCCGCCGTCGCATCGTCGGAGCTCGACCGCCTCGCCGTGCCGACCACCTTCACCCCCGCTTACAGGGTCGAGGCACTTTGCCCTCGACCCGCGAGTCTGCTGATGTGCTTTGCAGGTCCATTCGAGGCCATCTGAGGGTCTCGACCATTTGAAGCAACAGCTCTTCCTCCGCCGACCTCGCCTGAGCTCCCCAGAGCTCCATCGAGCCATCAGAGGATACCAGTAGGCGCGGAAGGCCTCCACGCTCCTTCTCCGATCATTCGTGGCCTCCGAGGAGGACTTCAGCGCACACACGAGCTCGGCGAACTTCGCCGGCGACCAGTTCGTCCTCCAACCTCCGTGACCGTCAGATCATCCTCTCGCTCCAGATCAGATCTTGGCCACCCATTTGAAGAGCTTCGCCACCATCCGATCCATCTGAGGACCGATCTGAGCCGCACGATCATATGAAGAGGCACCCGTGACTCCAGAGCCGTTCGATCTCCACGTGCCATCTTCTCCACCGTTGATCCACTGAGGGTTTAGCCCCAGCATACGAGGACCGTCAGATTAGCCACGTGGTGGACCCTCAACCGTTCGATCCGGCTTACGTTTCGTGGTTAAGGCGCCATCATTCTCACCCGTTGGATCAGCTACGTGGCGCTACATCAGCCGTCGACATTTAATAAAGGGGTAAATAACTCTTAGGCCCCTCTAGTTCTAGCATTTACTCTTTAGTTCTGTAAATACGATTCATAGTTCTTTTATTTTTGTACATTTTGCATAGAGGACCTTACTTTGTCTTGTATTTGCATTTATGCCCCTGTCTACGTGGACCACGTTCATCGTCACGTTAATTTTGAGGGTTATTTGCATGTATGGGCTTTATGTTTTAGGGTGTTACTGAATGAATTAATGTTTTCAATATTTGCAAATATGCCCCTGTGAATGGTTTTATTATGCATGTGCGTTATATAGTGGATAATTTACACTAAGCCCCCTGGACTTTTAGTACGAGTTACTAAATAGCCCAGGGACTTAATTTTTCTTGCAAATAGGTCCTTGAGTACCCCAGATCACGCGCTTTGCACGTGAGTTCTTAGGAATTTTGCACTGGACCCCTGGAACTTATTTTAATTGCATTTAGGTCCCTGTGTACTGTACCCTTGTGTTTGATTTTAATAAAATAGCAAATCAACTCCAAATTTGATGAAAATTGGACACATGGCTCCTGCCATGGTGTAAAATTTTCTATAAATTTTGGAGACATTTTTTATTGCATTTATTATTTTTAAAAATTCAAAAACACGCTTTTTCTTTACTGTCTAGCTTTAAAAATCACAAAAAATATTAAAACACCTCCAAAAAATACAAAAAAATTAGATAGTGTTTGTTTTGCCTTGTTTGATTTTCAGACCAATTTTGGTCATTTTTGGATACATAAAATTTAAAAATTGAAAAATACTAAAAACCCTATAAAAATTCTAATAAATAATTGAAAAATCTAAAAACAATAATTCTGGTGCATAAATTTTCCTTGAATTTTTTTCTTTACAGGAAAATTGCCTCCAGGTGTTAATAGGGCCATTTTGCATTTTAAATTGGCCATTGACAACTGGCTGGATAGTACCTTTGTTTTCTTGCCTTGTTTGATTTTTATAAAATCCAATAAATATCAGAAAAATACCAAAAATTAACCAAAAAGAGTAAAAAATATAAAAAAACTTAAAAATATTTTTATTTGAAATTTTGGATAATTTTTGAGTAGGTTAATAATTGTTGGTAATTGGTTGTCTTATTGTTTTCTTTATTTTCTTCACTAATCAAAAATCCAAAAAATATATAAAAATGAAAACCCACCGAAAATACGTTTCTTTTATTTTTTTCCTTTTTAGACTACTTTGTAGGCCGTAAGGCCATCACGTGCTCTCTGAGTCCGACCCTGGTCGCTATACCAGGCTAATCCAATAGCCAGGACCGCTATCACGTTTATTTGATTTTATCTGATTTTGGTGGTCTGAACCTCATGGTGATGTCCCAGACCCGGTTGTACACTCAGGGCAGACCCCATCAGCCAAGACCCATGCGGTACCAGAGGATAGCACGGGTCGACGCCGGTCCATCCAGTTCGTCCTCAGTAGCAGCAGCACAGGCAGAGTTATCAGTTGCGGACATGGGCATCATTAGCGAGAAGTTGGATCGGATGGAGCTGCTTGAGAAGAAGCAGTGCCAGGGCATCACTCAGATGGAGCAGATGGCACAGACTCTGAGCGACATGAAGACCCAGCTCATGTGTCTTCAGGAGGCACAGACGGCTTGCCAGCCCCGTCTTCAGTCGCGAGGCGATCACGGCAGCAGCAGCAGCTCGTCCCAGCGCTCCAGCTCACACCAGCAGCCTAGACAGGTTCACCTTGTACAAGCGGAGCCGTACCAGCAGCCGCAGCCCACCTACCAGTCACCACCATCTCCAGACTTGCAGATGGTGGTATACCAACCGGATCAACCTCTCTCCCGCCAGCCCAGTACGATGCAGAGCCGTTGATGGATGTCAACGGGATTTGGTATGACCGCCCTCAGCCCGGTATCCGACGAGACCATCTCGGATTCCGTTGGGGGACCGGAGGTACCCAGCCCCAGCAGCAGCATCAGGTCAGGGAGGCCAGTACGGTCATCAGAGAGATCACCATCCGCAGCAGCAGCAGCCCCCAGTGTACCCACCACAGCAGCAGCAGTCGTCCTATGGTCCTCGCCCCTATCAGCAGGGACAATCATGGAAGCGTGAGCAGCCTCACCACCACCAGCAGCAGCATCACCCATACCCCTCTCAGCCACAGCAGCAGATCCCGCAGCCTCACTACCAGAGAGGCTACCCGTCGGGCTCTTATGAGAGCCCTATCTTGGAGGATATAGCCCGCATTCTCACAGATCAGTAGGCTACTTTTCGACGGGAGATGGACGAGTTCCGCCAGGAGATGAGGGACATTGTGAGAGGAAAGGCCGCCATCCCTGCCCAGATCGAGCCGAATCCCAACAGCCTGAAGCGGAAATCTGAGCAGATAGCTTGTACTGAGTATACCACTCCTAGTGATGCATTTGGTGATATAACTGGATATCTATTTGATACTGATTTTGTCACACTTAGGAGCGGTAGGATGCCAGCAGGCGGCGCCTCGTCTGAGCCACACCATGAGGATCCAACCAGAGCGCCCGACGAGGAGGAGGAGAACGGTACTGAGGCCGCTAGAGATGACGACGGTGGTACTGACGCCACCAAGAATGCTGACTCCACCGGCGGTGCTGCGGCCGCCGTTTCACCAGTTCGAGGAGGTGGTACTGAGACCACCCACTATGCCGAGCTAGAGAGCGGTACTGAGGCCGCGAATCTTCCAGTTGATCCAGCCGATGGTGGTGCTGAGGCCACCCGTGTTCATTCTGAGAGACCTGTTGTTTTTCCTACTTCTGATGTATCTCGGAACTCTGTTGTGAATAAAGGAAAAGGTTTGATTTTTTCTGGTCCCACTGTGGTGCGTGATGTATGTGCGGATCCGGCTGTCGAGCCGTCTAGACCTTTTCCTAGTCCTTCATCTGAGAAGGACCTTGTGATCCCCTTCCCTAGAGCCCTTCAGATGGGGAAGGGGATGAAAAAAGAAAATCCAAAAAAGAGATATCAGGAAGAGTTCAGCCAGCAGATGATAGATCGATTTCACATACAACTGACTCTTCAGGAGGCTTTGCAGCACATTCCCCTTCTTTAATGTTCACTGAGAGACAGGACCATAGTCAGGAGGAAGAAGAGGAACCACCACTCAGAGATCCATGTGCTGATGAAAGCCATGTGTTTCGCGATCCAGAACCGGCTGCCGGCCAAGAGGCCAGATTCAGGAGCCCCATATGTCAGATGCCACATCAGAGAGCAGAGGTTCGACCGTACTCTATTAGATAGCGGATCGTCGATCAACCTCCTTCCGGCAGCCCTTCTCGACTGCTTTGAGTTGGGTACTCTTAGACAGAGCAGGACAATCCTTCAGTTTGCTGATCGATCTGTCAAGAGACCGAAGGGGTTGTTGCGAGACGTTGTCGTCACGATTCAAGGCCTGCAATTCCCCGTGGACTTCGTAGTGTTGGACATGGAGATCCTTGAGTCCGTGACCGATACCCCCATCATTCTCAGTCCTCCGTTCTTGGCCACAGCCAAGGCGGTGACTGACCATGATAGCGGGAAGGTATACTTTCACGTCGAGGGTGAAAGTGTACAAATAGAGACGGTCGAGGACAGCCGAGCCAGAGACAGATCATGCTCAGAGACCACTTCAGATACAGAGCAGCTGACAGATGCAGGACTAGACATCCACCAGGACTGTGACTTTGTGATCACAGACGATGAGGCAGTTTGGGCAGACCTAGCAGCACAGGCCATCCTCTCATTTTCAGACACTGCTGATGCAGAGACGACAACAGAGGAGAGCCTGGAGAGCACATTCCTGGTCCAGGATACTTCGAAGGCAGCAGAGCCGGTTCTCGATCGCGACACAGATTTTTGTGATGATGGTGGTGCTGATGCCACTTTGGATGACATAGATCCCTTGGAGTCAGAGTCTGACTGGGCAGATTGTGATGATTATATGCCAGACCTAAGATCCACAAAGCCTACAGCTGAGGAGGAGGTAGATGCCGAGCACAGCAGAGACAGTTTAGTTGAGCAGCCTTCTCCAGATCCGGGTTGTGAGAGAGAGTTCTCATTCTGCCGGGCAGATTTGGCCGCATACACTCGGATTCTTCAGAAGCCAGATTTGCCAGCACCAGTTTGTCCAGAGCTGAAGACACTACATGCGTCGTTGAAGTATAGGTTCCTTGCGGGTGAGCATGAGATGTACCCAGTCATTATCTCAGCCGATTTGACTGGAGAGCAAGAATCCCGTTTGATGGGGGTTCTTGAAAAGAACCGCAAGGCGATAGGATGGAGCGTAGAAGATCTCCAGGGGATTAGTCTGGCCCTGTGCTCCCACCATATCTATCTCGAGGATGAGACGAAGCCGTCGCGTGAGTTCCAGCGGCAGCTGAACCCGAATCTGAGAGAGGTTGTCATGAAGGAAATTTCGAAATGGTAGAGCGCCGATTTTATCTACCCCATCTCCGACTCCAAGTGGGTCAGCCCTTTACATGTGGTGCCCAAGAAGACGGGCATTACTACAGTTATCAGCGAGTCTGGAGAGGAGATTGCTACACGAGTACCCACTTCTTGGCGGGTTTGTGTTGACTACAGGAGACACAACCAGACCACCAAGAAGGATCATTTCCCCCTGCCCTTTATTGATCAGATTATTGAGAGACTGGTAGGGAAGAGCCATTATTGTTTTCTGGATGGGTGCTCGGGCTACAACCAGGTGGCCATCGCTCCAGAGGACCAGGACAAGACTACCTTTACATGTCCCTTCGGCACATACGCCTTCCGACGCATGCCATTTGGGCTATGCAACGCCCCTGCGACCTTTCAGAGATGCATGCTGTCGATCTTTTCGGACATGGTAAGAGAGTGCTTGGAGGTCTTCATGGATGATTTCTTGGTTTACGGCGACGGATTCAACTCCTGTCTTGACTTCCTAGACCGAGTACTTCAGCGATGCATAGAGGTTCGCTTGGTTCTTTCTTGGGAGAAGAGTCACTTCATGGTGACTCAGGGGATGGTGATTGGTCATATCATCTCCAACAGGGGCATGGAGGTTGATCCGACCAAGGTTGATGTCATTAGAAAATTTGCACCGCCGTCCAATTTGCGGCAGTTACGATCATTCCTGGGGCACGTCGGTTTCTACCGACGATTCATTCGTGATTTCAGTAGGATTTCCCGACCGTTGACTGATCTGCTGATGAAAGACACCGAGTTCCTTGTCGATGACAAGTGTCTTTCGTCGTTTGAGACTCTCAAGCATTGTGTTATTGAGGCTCCTGTCCTTCAGCCACCAGATTGGTCCCTCTCGTTCGAGATCATGACGGACGCCTCCGATTTTGCCGTGGGGGCTGTGCTAGGACAGAGGAGGGATGGATTTCCATTTGCTATCCACTACGTTAGCCGCACATTGGATTCCGCACATCGGAACTACACGGTCACAGAGAAGGAAATGCTAGCCGTAGTTTTCACCCTAGATAAGTTCAGATCGTACATTATTGGATCTAGAGTGACTTTGTACGCAGATCATACCGCCATCAGGTACCACATGGCAAAGAAGGATGCCAAGGCCAGATTGACTAGATGGATCCTTCTACTCCAGGAGTTTGACATTGAGATTAAGGATAAGCCTAGAGTCAAGAATGTGGTGGCGGATCATCTCTCCCGTTTAGAACAGCCTGAGGATTCTGAGCAGATTGATCCCATTTGCGAGACCTTCCTAGATGAGGCGATCCTTGCTATCGCCTCACTCCCGTGGTATGTTGATATTGTGAACTTTCTTGTTGCTAAGAAAGTACCACAAGGTTGGCCCAGGCAGAAGCTTGAGACCTTCCTTGCGAAGGCCAAGTCCTACCACTGGGAGGATCCCATCCTTTACCACGAAGGAGGGGATAGCGTCTGGCGTAGGTGCATTCCTCAGGAAGAGCACCATAGCGTCCTCACTTACTGCCACAAGCTTGAGGCAGGAGGACATCATTCTGGGAGGAGAACGGCACAGAAAGTGCTCCAACCCGGCTTGTGGTGGCCTACCCTCTTCAAGGACTCTGATGAGTTCGTGAAGAGGTGTACTGACTGTCAGAGGATGGGCACTTGTGGACAACGTGATATGATGTCGATGCAGCCCATTCACTTCTGTGAGGTTTTTGACGCATGGGGCATCGATTTCATGGGTCCATTCCCTAAGAGTCAGGGATTTGAGTACATTCTGTAGGCCGTTGACTATGTTAGTCGTTGGGTTGAGGCTATCCCCGCCCGAGCCGCTGATACGAGGACAATTTGCAGATTTTTGAGGGAGCACATCATCACGTGGTTCGGGGTACCTCGAGTATTGATTTTAGATGGGGGGTCTCATTTCATCAACGACCAGGTGAAGGCACTTGCTAGCGAGTTTGACATATACCATCGAGTTGCCACTCCATACCATCCACAGATGAATGGTCTAGCCGAGGTGTCGAACAGGGAGATCAAGACTATTTTGCAGAAAGTCGCCCGCCCTGACCGAAAGGATTGGTCACAGCTTTTGGACTCGGTCTTGTGGGCATATATGACGTCTTTCAAGACACCTTTGGGCACATCTCCTTTTCGCCTCGTTTATGGCAAGCCGTGCCATTTACCTGTTGAGTTGAGGCACAAGTCACTTTGGGCAGTCACAGATATTCTTTTAGATCCAGATAGTGTAGGAGACCAGAGGAGGGCAGAGTTAGCAGCCCTGGAGGAGCTTCGTGATACCGCCTTCTCAAACAGCCTACAATACAAGGAGAGAGTGAAAGAGTGGCATGATTCTCATATCAGCCACAAGCATTTTGAGCCTGGACAGAGAGTATGGTTGTTTGATGCTAGGCTTCGTCTCTTTCCACGGAAGCTACAGAGCAAATGGAAGGGACCTTATCTTGTGAGAAAGGTACACGACAACGGGAGCATTGATATATCTGAGTTGTCTTCTGAGAGTACCTTTCGAGTGAACGGCCAGCGGCTCAAGCCATTTCTAGATCATGAGCCGCAGGTCATTCATGTTGCCCCTATTCATTTTGCGTGAGATGTGGTTTCTTGACTCACATCTATTGCATCTCACGCCTGATTATCACTGTTCTTTCGACCTGTATAGATCCAGTTGTCTATATCACTCTATTCTTTAGTCCCACATCCCTTTTCTCATCTGATGATTATGCTATACTTAGGGTGTACCTTACCCTAAGTATAGGGGGGATGTAGGACCTTCGGGTATTCTTTTTATCCTTTCTACCACTGGTTTGTTGCCTATACTTAGGGATATTTCACCCTAAGTATGGGGGGGAAGATTCTGTACATCCTTCACTCGGATTTCCCTTCAGGTACAGCTTGCTATACTTAGGATTACTTGATCCTAAGTATAGGGGGAAAAGCCGAGACTCTCTTGATCTTCTACTCATTCTATTCTTTAATTCATCTCTGTATATAGCCATTCCTTTTCACGTCCCTATACTAAGCACGAGTTATGTCTTCTTCGTCGCTCTTGATCTCTCTGAGGACATCGTTCGAGCTAAGTATAGGGGGTGTGTATATATTTCATATATACTTTAGCCATAACTCGTACTTTGTGTGAGTGTGTGAATAAATAAAAATGGCTAAAAACCCATCAAATTTAAAATTTTTTCTCCCTTGTATATAAAATTCATCTTGCACACACCTATTTTATTTATACAAATTATTTTTGTACAAATGATTGTAAAATGATTTGTGTAAAGGATTTGTAAATATCTTCATATCAAAATTATGTATATAATACAAAATTTTCCAAAATGTTTTGAAAACAAACAGTTTGCAAAAACCTTTTGTAAATGTTTGTAAATATTTTTGCAAAACTTGCATTCACGCATAAAATCCATGGTTTCAAAACATTTTTCAAAAATTTTTGCACGATTGTAAATATTTGTAAATAGCATCTTTGTAAATATTGGTATAGTTTTTCATGGATCATAGTTGACATTTAAACTAGCCTGGAATTAAATTGGGAAATGGAGCTTGATTAAGACCTTAATACACACCTAATTCTAAGAGGAACCTTATAGGGCTTAGGGTTAAGGCTTTTCAGGTCCATTGGGACTTAATCCTTTGAGTCCACTAGGCTATGAGCATATATCATCTTGATGAGCCTAAATAGAGCATTTAAAAACACACGCATGACTCTTAGAGACAATGGCTTGACTTGCACCAGCACTTTACACATAGCTCTCCACGGATGAGGTGGTAAGGAGGCAGTTTCCTTTGGCTTGGGGTAGCATATGAGGGTAGTACTTCTAGGCGGAACCTCTCTTCTTCTTCTAGTGAGGGAAGTGCGCCTCAACTTGGTCTAGTGGTGATGAAGGCTAAGACAGAAGCTGTGGGTTGCAATAAAGCTTCAAAAGAGGGATAGTCTACTGGCTCAATAGGAAAAACTCTTTGTATATATGCTGCACCATGTAGATATGTTGTATAGTTGCAAAAAAAGTGCAAAAAGAAAAAGAACTCCAAAAATGTGGTGGGTCGGAATGAAATTTAATAACCCCACCGGAGTGTATATAGTCAAATAAAGCAAGAGCTTATGGTATCCATGTTACATCTCATGAAGCTTGCAGCGGGAGACTTAGCTACACTGGTTGGGCTCCCAAGGATACATGGCTACATTGGCCATGTCCATTCTTCATCTTCTTCCACCTCTTCTTGAGCTGGTTGCACTTGAACTTAGAAGGAATACCCCGCTTCTCGAGGAAAGAGTTGCTAGACCGAGGCATTAGAGTACTAGGTTGGGGAGGTTGTTTCTTTGTTACTTCTGAGGTGGGGAGCTACATACCACTTACACTGCATGGAAAGATTCATGGTCATTAGCGTTGGTGTATGTAGACTTGTTCTGATCTGGTTTATTGAGGAGTCTTGTCCATAGATTGGTGGAACTTAGAGGCTGTTGAGTTCTAAGCTTAAGTCCAAATAAGGTTCCGACACATTAATATTCCAAAGATCTGATCGAGCTCCATATTTAAATTTAATGAAGGCGAGTTTAATAATCAGCCTTAATCCATATATATTCCTCTCTTTTTCTTTCTTTTTCTCTTTTTCACTTCTTTTTCAAATAAGTGTTTGCTAAGGGACTAGCAAAGTTAAGTATAGGGGGTGATGAATACTCATTCACCACTCTTTATTCTTATATTTTAGCTACAAAAACCTTTGCAAATGCATGTATATGTTTGTAAATACAAATAATTACCAAAAGCATGCATTGTGTAAAAAGTAATAATTAGCATGTTTTTGTGCAAAAATAAAAGAATAAAGATTAAAAAGAAAAAGAGGGAAATATTTAGAATAAATATTGAGCAAACTAATCCCAAGGGAGGGCTCAGCATGGGCCTGACCGCATAAAAGCCAAAGTAGAGAGAGATAGGGGCTCATGTGTGTAAATATACCTGTAAAAATAATAAAAATATTTTCCTCTAAAAATAGAATAAAAGTGGCTTGTGTATATTTGTATATATTTACAAATACAAAATCAAAACAAAAATTGAAAAATCAAAAAGAAAAATAAAAACATTCACATGTAGATATTCACCTTGTACATAGTCCCCTTTTCTATATTTATTTCACCTTATAAATAAATAAATTAATTTCCATAAAAATTGTATATAGTCTATCTTTTATGATGTAAATAAAAAAAATAAAAACCATTAAAATAAAAACAAAATAAAAAGAATAAAATTAAAAACCAAAAAGAGCCTTGTAAATATACCATGTATATAGATGTATATATCTATTTATTTCACCCTTGTATATAAACCATAAAAATAAAATAAAAATACCTTTTTATTCCTAATTTTATGATATAAATAAATAAAATATAAAATGGGGATAAAAATGTATAAAAATAACTAATTAAAAATAAAAAATCAAAAAACTAGTATTGTATATATACCTATATATAGCTCTATTATGTAAATACCTTATTTTTATTTTGAAAAATTAATTAAAAATCACCAAAAATAGAAGAAATTAAAAAAAAATATTTTTCATGTTTTAAGTTTTCTTTAGTTCGGCCATTTGCTATTTTTAAATGAATATTCAAATCATTTTGACGTGGCCCCGTCTCATTGGTCCACGGGGGATGTTGACCCCCCGGTCAACTCCCCCCTGTGGACCACTTCCCACGGGTCGTGACGCTCGACCTGATTTCTCAGATTTTTCGCGTCACGACCCGACCTCCGTCTACCCAAACCCAGGGTCCTACTCGTTCGTGCCACCAGATCCGACACCCTCGCCGGGGATGCCTGCCTCGGGGTCCGCGCTCTGAGCTGCCCTACCCGATCGACTTTAGCCAGACCCCTGGCTGTATAAATGCCGAGCTCCGCCTCCATTTTCCCGATCTTTGGCTCATTGGCCTTCCACCCAGTGACCTCCAGTGCCTTCGCGAGAGTGACAGCTCGCTCGGGCATTGTTGCAACGAGGAGGAGATGTCTCGACCACTGATCCGGCGTCTCAGCACCGCCATGCTCCGCCAGAAGGTAGAGCTCGAGCCTCGAGCCTCGACGACCCGCGAGGCGACGACCCAGAGCTTGCAGAGCTCACGCCCAGTCGACTCATCCGCCCAGGTAGCCTTAGTTCTCTTCCCTTTTCTTTAATTTTGATTTTGCCCCAAATTGATCCATCGCTGTGTTGCTTCGATTCCGTTCATCCTAGTAGCCTATTCGATCATCGGAGCATCCCATCACCCTCGCCTTCGTCCCGTGCATCTTCTCCGCCCATCCATTCAACCCAGCTCGCACAGGAGCTGGGATTTCGAGCTCCTCTGCCGTCGCATCGCCGGAGCTCGACCGCCTCGCCGCGCCGACCACCTTCACCCCCGCTTACAGGGTCGAGGCACTTTGCCCTCGACCCGCGAGTCTGCTGATGTGCTTTGTAGGTCCATTCGAGGCCATCTGAGGGTCTCGACCATTTGAAGCAGCAGCTCTTCCTCCGCCAACCTCGCCTGAGCTCCCCAGAGCTCCGTCGAGCCATCGGAGGATACCAGTAGACGCGGAAGGCCTCCACGCTCCTTCTCCGATCATCCGTGGCCTTCGAGGAGGACTTCAGCGCACACACGAGCTCGGCGAACTTCGCCGGCGACCAGTTCATCCTCCAACCTCCATGACCATCAGATCGTCCTCTCGCTCCAGATCAGATCTTGGCCACCCATTTGAAGAGCTTCGCCACCGTCCGATCCATCTGAGGACCGATCTGAGCCGCACGATCATATGAAGAGGTACCCGTGACTCCAGAGCCGTCCGATCTCCACGTGTCGTCTTCTCCACCGTTGATCCACTGAGGGTTTCGCCACAACATACGAGGACCGTTGGATCAGCCACGTGGTGGACCCTCAACCGTTCGATCCGGCTTGCGTTTCGTGGTTAAGGCGCCATCATTCTCACCCGTTGGATCAGCTACGTGGAGCTACATCAGCCGTCGACATTTAATAAAGGGGTAAATAACTCTTAGCCCCCTCTAGTTCTGGCATTTACTCTTTAGTTCTGTAAATACGCTATATAGTTCTTTTATTTTTGTACATTTTGCATAGAGGACTTACTTTGTCTTGTATTTGCATTTATGCCCCTGTCTACGTGGACCACGTGCATCATCACGTGAATTTTGAGGGTTATTTGCATGTATGGGCTTTATGTTTCTGGGTGTTACTGAATGAATTAATGTTTTCAATATTTGCAAATATGCCCCTGTGAATGGTTTTATTATGCATGTGCGTTATATAGTGGGTAATTTACACTGAGGCCCCTAGACTTTTAGTACGAGTTACTAAATAGCCCTGGGACTTAATTTTTCTTGCAAATAGGTCCCTGAGTGTCCCAGATCACGCGCTTTGCACGTGAGTACTTGGGAATTTTGCACTGGACCCCCTGGAACTTATTTTAATTGCATTTAGGTCCCTGTGTATTATGCCCTTGTGTTTGATTTTAATAAAATAGCAAATCAACTCCAAATTTGATGAAAATTGGATACATGGCTCCTGCCATGGTGTAAAATTTTCTACAAATTTTGGAGACATTTTTATTGCATTTATTATTTTTAAAATTCAAAAACACGTTTTTTCTTTACTATCTAGCTTTAAAAATCACAAAAAATATTAAAACACCTCCAAAAATTACAAAAATTAGGTAGTGTTTGTTTTGCCTTGTTTGATTTTCTGACCAATTTTGGTCATTTTTGGATTCATAAAACTTATAAAAATTAAAAAATATTAAATACCCTATAAAAATTCTAATAAATAATTGAAAATTCCAAAAACAATAATTCTGGTGCCTAAATTTTCCTTGAATTTTCTTCTTTACAGGAAAATTGCCTCCAGGTGTTAATAGGGCCATTTTGCATTTTCAATTGGCCCTTGACACCTGGTTGGACAGTACCTTTGTTTTCTTGCCTTGTTTGATTTTTATAAAATCCAATAAACATCAGAAAAATACTAAAAATTAACCAAAAACAGTAAAAAATATAAAAAAACTTAAAAATATTTTTATTTGATTTTTTGGATAATTTTTGAGTAGGTTAATAATTGTTGGTAATTGGTTGTCTTATTGTTTTCTTTATTTTCTTCACTAATCAAAAATCCAAAAAATATATAAAAATTAAAAACCCATCAAAAATACGTTTCTTTTATTTTATTCCTTTTTAGACTACTTCGTAGGTCGCAAGGCCATCACGTGCTCCCTGAGTCCGACCCTGGTCGCTATACTAGGCTAATCCAATAGCCAGGACCGCTATCGCGTTTATTTGATTTTATCTGATTTTGGTGGTCTGAACCTCATTTTCTTGATTGACTGATTGATCTCTTGAGCGACTAAGGTCGCAACGACCTTTGTTATTTCTTCATCCTTAGTTTCTTGGGATTTTTCGTCGGTCATCAGTGGGTAACGCCACCCTCAATCCTATAAAGAGCCCGCCGCTGTCACGACCCGTCCCGCTAATCGGAACGTGCCGCAACAGAGATCTGTTCTTCTTCATTTTCCTCAAAGTACACATGTGGCAGTCTAATCAAAAATAGCATCTATGTATTTAAAGTTCACAATACAAAGAAGTACCTTAACAAGTTCTATTACATCTCCTTACAAAACAACAGTCAGTACAAAAAAAGAAAACATCGAACACCACCTCCTTCTAGTGTGTAAGCAGTCCTTTCTCCTTCTGCTCGTGATTCTGTTGATATGTACATAATTATAATATAACGGGATGAGTCTAACCTCGTTTACGAGCTTAGACAAAGTGAATGGATCTCAAGCTTTTTACATATAGCTAAAAATTGAAATATGAGCAGCATGCCAAAATTTATGCTGATAACTTTGAAATACCTTGAGAAAGAGAGTTTATGACAGTAAATATATCACAACATGCTAGTTTTGCAATTGAACACTGAAATCGCTTCATAAGAAGATAAACTGAAACATAATTATCACTATCAAGCTGTTTGTATTAATCACCACTGTGGCTAAGTTATCGACTCATGAACGCTGAAACAAAGCTAAGTCATACGCGTAGACGGTCTCAAAGACCAAAAACACCCTGCGTACGGTCCAAAGCCTATATGTATACAGAATGCGGACCCAAAGTCCTCTTGATACCATATCTAATGGTTTGCCATATCTAATGACGGTTTCAGGGTCATATCTAATGACATCACCATATCTAATGGCTAGTTCATGACTTGTATAAAAGAGCTACTGTGGTGCTTACTTTCTGATTCTGATTCTTTTCTTGGCACTAATAATCCATAATCTTGTTAAATCATGCTCATAACAACTAGTTTATGAACATAAAACAATCTGACATAGCATGCATATTTTTACGACTGGAAACTATTAGGAACTTGAAAACCGATACATATTGCATACAATCGTGCTTCTTTTATATAAAGCTCAAATCTAATTATGTTTCGTGTTTCACAAAGAACCATATGCTTGAAAACGTGCAATCATGATAAAATATCTGAAACAACATTTGAAAAACTTTCCAAAGACCTGATTTCATATCTACTATACGGTACTTGCAAATCATACATAAAAGCTTTAGAAAAATATGATTTCTTACTTGCTATTCAAAAACACGCATAAAAGCTAAAGATTATTGCTTTAAAATAGCGCTTGAGAATTCCTCACCTGATCGATATCTAACTTGTGTCAAGATCTCCTTCTTTAGTGAAATCCCCTATAGCCGTCTTAGATTGAATACTACGGCTTCGTACGGACAGAACTTCGTTACGGCTTCAAAAATGCTCTCGATCACCGACAGGGCTTCGCCGTGCTCCTCTCGTGCTTCTCCCGCAATCTCGGCGGCCTTGCGGCTCTAAGGTGGAGAGATGAGCGTGGGATGAAGTGAGGAGGAGTATGGGGGGTCATGGGTATTTATAGGCCCCCAACCCCCTTTACATGTGTGACATGTGTCAATATGTAGGGGAGGCTCCAAGACACATGTTGCCTCTCTTCATGTATGAAGACACATGGCAACACTTTCCATTCATACACCATGGCATATGGCTTATGAGGAAACTTGTTGTTCAAGTAAGATGCTACACCATGACACATGTTAGTCTTAGGATGATGACACATGGCATCTTGGGTTTTGACACTTGTCCTGAATATATGACGACACGTGTCCCATAATTTCTTCTCCATGTGTCCTACTTTTGCTAATGACACTTAATTATCACTAATGACGGGTAATTAGCACTAATCATGCTTAATTAGTCTTAATGATGTAATTATGGTCTAATGAGCATAAATCTATAACATTATGGCTATATACTAGTAGTGGATTCTACTACTTACAAGCTACTACCGTACTTCCAGATGTCTAGATGTGGTACTATGTTTTATGTTCTACCAAAATTCCAGAGAACCTTTTTGAAGTCATATTTATACAAGACGGTCTCTGATTTACAACAAGTTTCCATAAAATCGCTGAATTAAGGCGAATCTATTGACTGTGTTAACTGTAAACTGTGATACTATCAATCCAATATTTTCTCGAAATAACACTTGCTAACATCCAAACATAGTTTGTATATAGTGATATTCTACAAAAGCTCAAGACGATACAAAACGTGTATTACAATTTATCCCTACTTGAAATAAATTTCGTCCTTAAAATTGTATTACCTTTGCTAGTTAGAAAATAAGTGGGATATTGAGATCTCATTTCTTCCTCTCGTTCCATGTGGCTTCTTCTATTGTGTGACTCCTCCATAAAATTTTAACTAAGGGAATCTTCTTTGTACGAAGCTCTTGTACTTTATAATCTAGAATTTCTACAGGAACCTCTTCGTATGATAGATCTTCCTTCAGTTGAATATCTTGAGGTTGTATCATATGGTTGGATCTAGAATATACTTCTGAAGTGTGGAGACATGAAAGACATCATGTATCCTTGCTATTTTAGATGGAAGTCGAAGACGATAGGCCACACTTCCAATTTTCTTTGTGATCTCGTAAGGGCCAATGTATCGTGGGCTTAGTTTCCCTTTCTTCCCGGATCTGATTAGGCCTTTCCATGGAGATACTTTTAGAAACACATGGTCTCCTACTTGAAATTCTAAGTCTCTCCTTCGCTTATCTGCATAACTTTTCTGTCTGCTTGCGCTGCCTTCAAGCATCTCTTGATTTCCTCAACTTTTTCTATTGTGCTTTGTATTAATTCAGGTTGAACCAATTTTCGTTCTACAACTTCACTCCAACAGATAGGTGTTCTACATGGTCTACTATATAAGGCTTCATAAGGTGCCATCCCAATACTAGCATGATAGCTGTTATTGTATGCAAACTCTATAAGTGAGAGATGTTCATCCCAACTTTCTTAAAGCTCAGTGCACAAGCTCTAAGCATGTCTTCTAGAGTCTGGATAGTCCGTTCTGATTGGCCATCTGTTTGAGGATGAAAGGCTGTACTAAATGCTAAATTTGTTCCCATAGCTTTATGTAAGCTTGGCCAAAGCTTGGAAGTGAATCGTGGATCTCTATCAGACACAATTGAAACAGGAGCCCCATGACGGCTAACGATCTCATTAACAAAGATATTTCCCAAGCGGTCTAGACTGTATGTCATATTAATGGCTAAGAAATGTGCAGATTTAGTTAATCCATCTACTATGACCCATATTGCATTGTGACCTCGACGGGTCCTTGGAAATCCTGTAACAAAATCCATAGTAATGTGTTCCCATTTCCATTCTGGTATGGAAGTGGCTGTAATGTCCTTGCAGGTCTCAAATGCTCTGGTTTAGTTTGTTGGCATATAGGACATCTAAAAACATATTCTGCAATCTCTCTCTTCATGTCAGGCCACCAATAGTAACTCTTAAGCGTTCTATACATCTTAGTACTTCCTGGGTGCATAGTATACATGGAGTTATGTGCCTCCTCCAGAATCTCTGTCTTTATATCAGATTTATTCAGAACACACAATCTTCCTTTAAAGAATAAAACCCCTTGACCATCTATTGTATACCCGGCTTCATCTCCTCCCTTAGTTTTCTCAATCATTCTAATGATTTCAGAATCATGGAGTTGCGTTTCCTTAATTTTATCATATAATATGGGTTTCACTTGTAAGGATGCTAATAAGGCTCCGGAGCTATTTATAGTCAACTTTGCACGTAAATCTTTCAACTGTGAATACTCTGCTCTTAAGTGAGATAGCTGACTCTTAGACTTTCGACTGAGAGCATCAGCTACGACATTGGATTTCCCTGGGTGATATTCTATGGAACAATCATAATCTTGATTAGCTCCAAACCTCTTCTTTGTCTTAAATTCAAATCTTTCTGAGAGAAAATATATTTCAAACTCTTATGATCCGTAAAGATTCGACAAGTTTCTCCATATAGGTAATGTCTCCAGATCTTTAAGGCAAATACTATAGCTGCTAACTCAAGGTCATGAGTTGGGTAATTTAACTCATGTTCTTTTAGCTGTCTAGAAGCATAAGCAATCACCTTATCATTCTGCATTAAGACGCATCCCAGCCCTTGTCTTGAAGCATCGCTATAGATTACAAAAATTACCCTGTCCTGAAGGAAGGCTAAGTATTGGTGCCGAGGTGAGACGACTCTTGACTTCCTTAAAACTCTTCTCGCATTCTTCGTCCCAACTATACTTTATATTCTTCCTAGTTGACCTTGTCAATGACGCGACAATTCTAGAGAAGTTTTCAACAAATCTTCGATGATACCCAGCTAATCCAAGGAAACTTCGGATTTCTGATGCATTTATCGGTCGTTCCCATCTAAGAACTGCTTCTATCTTTGATGGATTTACTGTTATTCCTTCTCCAGATATGACATGGCCTAGAAATGCAACCTTCTTTAACCAAAACTCACATTTATCAAACTTTGCATATAATCGGTGTTCCTTCAGAGTTTGAAGTACAATTCTCAAGTGTTCTCTATGTTCTTCCTCTATTTCAGAATATACTAGAATATCATCAATAAATACGATCACGAACTTGTCCAGATATGGACGAAAACCCTATTCATCAAGTCTATAAAGGCAGCTGGGGCATTTGTCAATCCAAAAGGCATTACTAGAAATTCGTAATGTCCATAACGAGTCCTAAAGGCAGTCTTAGGAACATATTCAACTTTAATTTTGAGCTGATGATACCCTGATCTCAAATCTATCTTTGAAAACACAGAAGCCCCTTGCAATTGATCAAATAAGTCATCTATTCTGGGCAGAGGATAGTTATTGCAGACAGTCACTCTGTTTAGTCTTCTGTAATATATACAAAGTCTCATGGAACCATCATTCTTCTTGACAAATAGAATGGGAGCACCCATTGGGACATACTGGATTGTATAAATCCCTTATCTGTCAACTCCCGTAATTGGGTTTTGAGTTCTTTGAGTTCAACTGGGGCCATTCTGTAAGGAGCTAAGGCAATTGAATTTGTACCCGGTGTGAGGTTAATAGTGAATTCAATTTCCCTATCAAGAGGAATTCCTGGCAGTTCATTTGGAAACACTTCTGGAAAATCCCTCACCACAGAGATATTTTCTAAACTGACTGCTTCTGCCTTAGTATTGAACATATAAGCAACATAAAAGGAATATCCCTTCCTTATCAACTTCTGGGCTAAGAGACAAGAGATGACATGGGTAGGATATATCCTTCTGTCTCAATAGAAAATGAATTCGACATCACCGGGTTTTCTAAAAGTAACATGCTTCTTATGACAGTCTAGAAGAGCATGATATGTACTTAAGCAATCCATTCCTATGATAGCATCAAATTCCCTTATCTCCATTGGAATCAGGTCTACTTCAATATAATTTTCTCCTATCTTTACCAAACAATTTCAGAGGACATCCCTAATAATTTCTGGTTGTCCTTTAGGTAAAGAAATTGCTAAAGCAGGCTTGAGAGTAGTTGTTACTTTATCAGCATATATGGAGAATCTTTGCGAAATAAAAGAATGACTTGCACCAGAATCAATAAGAGTATGTGCACTTTTATCAAAAATAATAGTGGTACCTGATACAACATCATCCGAGGATATGGCCTCCTCTAAGGTCATAGCAAAATCTTTTCCCTCTCTCTGGTTTAATCTCTTCTGTGTATTGCTTTTATTTTGTTCCTTTGCAGGTGAAGGACGGCGTATGAAGGACGGCGTATAACGATATCACGATTTTCATTTGGTGCTGGTCTTCCAATAATCCTACGGCCTTGGACAAGTGTGGGACAATTCTGACGTATGTGGCCCATCTCGTCACATTGATAACACCCAGCGGTCCCCATGCGACAACTTCCTGGATGATACTTTCCACAATTTGTACATTGTGGAAAAGGAAGTGTTCTGTTTTCAGAAGTCCCAACTGTAAATGTATCTTTTTGATTCCCTTGTATTCTAAGAGCGGACCTATTATCTTGCCTTGAATTCCCAGATATTCTTGGTTCTTTGTTCATGGCTCCTCTCCACTGGGGTCTATCTGCAAACCTTTTCTTTCCGTGATTATTGCATTTCCTTCTTTCTATCACTACTCGTTCAGCCCGACGAGCAGCCTCCACTAACTTTGCATAATCAGTATATCCCGTGGCCGAGATCATTTCCTTTAAGTCAATATGCATACCATCTTCTAGATGTCTACACTTTTCTTTCTCTGTTGCAACCAGAGAAGCAGTAAACTTTGAAAGTTCTGTGAATTTCTTTTCATATTCATCAAACAAATTGCTCCCCTGAGTAAGGAATAGAAATTCCCTACGTTTCTCCTCCTGATAAACCCGTGGGTAATATTTTTCATTGAATTCTTTCTCAAAGATTTCCCATGTAATGTGGGATGGGTTTGTGTATTTCATTCACCGATGTCCACCAATCATCAGCGCTATCTTTCAATAGGAATATTGTATGCTTCAACTTTTGTTCATCCGTGCAATCCATTAGATCAAATATTTTCTCCATATTCTTGAGCCATTCCCTTGCCTTCTTTGGATCAGTGTCTCCTACAAATGATTCTCCTCCCAGCTTCTTTACATGTTCGAAGGGCAACTGGTGCTTGAATTCATGTCTTTTAACGGACTGGGCAGCCATGCCTCCTAGTGTTTGAGCTATCAAGGTCAACGTGTCATACATGTTGTTGTTGTTGTTATTATTCTCCTGACTATGGCCTTGGGTCGCTTGTGGGTGCTCTGCTGCCATTGTATCCTATAAAAATAAAACCTCAGTTAGATCCTTCATCAACCTAAATCCTCCAATAATGATTCCAGATATCCTCAAGACTATAACATCAATTTTCTTCTAAGTTCTAATCAATTTAGCATAACTAAATGATCAACTCCTAATATAATTATTGCTCAAGGTCCTAAACCTTTGCTCTGATACCACAAGTTGTCACGACCCGTCCCGCTAACCGGAACGTGCCGCAACAGAGATCTTTCTTCTTCATTTTCCTCAAAGTGCACATGTGGCAATCTCATCAAAATATCATCTACGTATTTAAAGTTCACAATACAAAGAAGTGTTTTACACAAGTTCTATTACATCTCCTTACAAAACAACAGTCAGTACAAAAAAAAGAAAACATCGAACACCACCTCCTTCTAGTGTGTAAGCAGTCCTTTCTCCTTCTGTTCGTGATTCTGTTGATTTGTACATAATTATAATATAACGGGATGAGTCTAAACTCGTTTACGAGCTTAGACCCAGTGAATGGATCTCAAGCTTTTTACTAAAGCTAAAAATTGAAATATGAGCAGCATGCTAAAATTTGTGTTGATAGCTTTGAAATAGCTTGAAAAAGAGAGTTTATGACAGTAAACATATCACAACATGCTAGTTTTGCAATTGAACACTGAAATCGCTTCAAAAGAAGATAAACTGAAACATAATTATCACTATCAAGTTGTTTGCATTAATCACCACTATGGCTAAGTTATCGACTCATGAACGTTGAAACAAAGCTAAGTCATACGCGCATACGGTCCCAAAGACCAAAAACATCCTGCATACGGCCCAAAGCCTATATGTATACAAAATGCGGACCCAAAGTCCTCTTGATACCATATCTAATGGTTTGCCATATCTAATGGCGGTTTCAGGGTCATATCTAATGACATCACCATATCTAATGGCTAGTACATGACTTGTATAAAAGAGCTACTGTGGTGCTTACTTTCTGATTCTGATTCTTTTCTTGGCACTAATAATCCATAATCTTGTTAAATCATGCTCATAACAACTAGTTTATGAACATAAAGCAATCTGACATAGCATGCATATTCTTACGACTGGAAACTATTAGGAACTTGAAAACCGATACATATTGCATACAATCGTGCTTCTTTTATATAAAGCTCAAATCTAATTATGTTTCGTGTTTCACAAAGAACCATATGCTTGAAAACGTGCAATCATGATAAAATATCTGAAAAACATTTGAAAAACTTTCCAAAGACCTGATTTCATATCTACTATACGGTACTTGCAAATCATACATAAAAGCTTTAGAAAAACACGATTTCTTACTTGCTATTAAAAAACATGCATAAAAGCTAAAGATTATTGCTTTAAAATAGCGCTTGAGAATCCCTCACCTGATCGATATCTAACTTGTATCAAGATCTCCTTCTTTAGTGAAATCCCCTCTGTAGCCGTCTTAGATTGAATACTACGGCTTGGTGCGGACAGAACTTTGTTACGGCTTCAAAAACGCTCTCGATCACCGACATGGCTTCGCCGTGGCTCCTCTCGTGCTCCTCCCGCAATCTCGGCGGCCTTGCGACTCTAAGGTGGAGAGATGGGCGTGGGATGAAGTGAGGAGGAGCATGGGGGGCATGGGTATTATAGGCCCCCAATCCCTTTACATGTGTGACATGTGTCAACATGTAGGGGAGGCTCCAAGACACATGTTGCCTCTCTTCCATGTATAAAGACACATGGAGACACTTGCCATTCATACACCATGTTATATGGCTCACTTATGAGAAAACTTGTTGTTCAAATAAGAGGCTACACCATGACACATGTTAGTCTTAGGATGATGACACATGGCATTCTTGGGTCTTGACACTTGTTTAGAATATATGACGACATGTGTCCCATGATTTCCTCTCCATGTGTCCTACTTTTGCTAATGACACTTAATTATCACTAATGACGGGTAATTAGTACTAATCATGCTTGATTAGTCTTAATGATATGATTATAGTCTAATGAGCATAAATCTATAACATTGTGACCCTATACTAGTAGTGGATTCTACTACCTACAAGCTACTACCGTACTTCCAGATGTCTAGATGTGGTACTATGTTTTATGTGCTACAAAATTCCAAAGAACCTTTTTGAAGTCATATTTATACAAGACGGTCTCTGATTTACAATAAGTTTCCATAAAATCGTTGTATTAAGGCGAATCTATTGACTGTGTTAACCGTAAATTGTGATTACTATCAATCCAATATTTCCTTGAAATAACACTTGCTAACATTCAAACATAGTATGTATATAGTGATATTCTACAAAAACTCAAGACGATACAAAACGTGTATTACATCCGCTCCATCCATTTCATCATCCGCCATTTCTCCTGGATGCCGGTGACAGCGGTTGTTCTTCCTTGCAGCGTGATCCGGAGGTCGTCGACCTCTGTAGCTGCGCCTCGCAGCCAAGCCTCGTCGTGGTCGCCTACAACTGAGGCAAAGACCGACGAGGCCTTAGCTCCTCTTCCTTCGGACGATCTCTATTTTTCTAGGAACATCATCTCCAGCAACCACCAGCACCGCATTCATCCCTTGTTCTTGGTTCTTTTTCTCTTCTGCAGGTAGCTCCGCCCGTTGAGCGGCCGACCGGCCGCGTCCACTGCCTCGCCTCCGTTCGCGCAGTGCCTCCCTCATCGCGCCATCACCTCCGTCGTTTGCCCACGAATGGAGCCCCTCTCCACCTCCTCACGGACCCGCGCCGGCCATCTCCAGTTCGCCCCCTCTGCCGCGCAACCCACGCCTCCGCTCCAGCTCACGCCCTCCGCCTCACCGCCCGCGCGGCGACTTTGCCACGACCTCCTCCGCCGGTCGTGTGTCGACCGGACTAGGGACAGCCAACTGCTGCCGCCTCGACCGCCCATGCGCACAGTTACCATCGGATCGGGGCTATTACCCGTGATCCGACGGTCCCCTAAGCGCCATGCCCCCCCCCCCCCCGAGCCTCGGCCCCAGCCTCGAGGCTCAGGTTCCCCGAAGCGACCCTAGCTTGCCACGTAGGCTCGGATGTCCGAGCCTAAGCCTCGCCGCCCAAGCCTCAGCGCCGCCATTCGAGCCTCAGCCTCGGGACTCTGAGCCTCTGGTTCGGCGTCCGAGCCGCAGGCTCGGCCAACCGAGCCTCAACCGCCGCCCTTACCTCACGTGCGCGGTGGGAAATTTGCATCAAGGCCCCTGGTGATTTTAGAAATTGGAAAAATATCCCCACCATGGGTAAATTACATAAAGGACCATCCGACTTTTATAAATTACAGATATGCCCCTATAGGGACCTCTTTACAAGAAAAACTTTATTTTATTTACAGTTTAGTCCCTGAAATTTCATTTCATCATATCTTTCTCATCCGAACTCTGATTTAAGCATATAATATGTCATTTTGAAGCTATTTCCATGCTCTATCACTTCGCATAATTTGAAGACTGATCCGAGATCGTTTATTGAGAATTATTATCTGAGGATCATTATTGACTCTTACAGGGTAACTTTGACATATTGGTGCTTGAGTAATCAATGATAATTTTTGCCCTTCGTAATAATTGTTGATCATTCTCAATAATTTAGATTTCATAGGGGATTAACTTAGATCAATTCCTCTAAGATTTTTACCAACTATTTGAGAAATCGAATCAAAAATATTTGGAGGCCGTATATCTTGCTTCAAATTATTCTGAGCATAAATCTATTAACCTGAAGCATGGAATCAGATCTATTTTTGATTTGTGATTAAATTTGTGAAATTATTGATCATATTCTTGAAGGATTTACACGTTTTCACAGATCCTGGGAATAATTTCCTCTGTTTATTTTCCTTGCATCACATTTGCATCTTATTGCATTGTACATCTTCTCAACTCAGAAATTAATCAAGCATTAGTTAGTTATTTAATTTGATTTAAGACCATGCAACTAAGGATCACAGTTCCCTGTGTTCGACCTTGGAAGACTTACAAGTAAAAATATTCCACAACATTCACAGATTATAGTTTTTGCTGAACCGAATTTGCCTCCTATACTACGACAATTTTAGATTATTAAAGAGGCGAATTTCACGTTCATCACACATGGGAGGGGGTGGTGCTTGGGACGATTGAGGGAGGTCGAGGGGAAGAGAGGGCAATATGCACCTCTTTTTAACTGAACCCGGTTAAATTTAATGGGTAAACATATGGGAATTAACTATAAGGTATGCGTGTGTAGGGGGGATGTGCTAGAGATGATTGAAGAGGTGGAGGTGAAGATGATGTAAGGAGAAGGCCGAGGAAGGTCATCTTTTGTAAATTTGCTAAACAAAGAGGGCAATATGCACCTCTTTTTAACTGAATCCTGTTCAATTTATGGATAAAGGGATGGTAGTTAACCGCATGGTATGTGGGATAAGAGTTAACTAGTTTACAGGGTGAGAACACTGTTTAACATATCGAGAAGGTAATTTATAAAGATTCTAAGATTCGTGGGATAAAAATCCCTATAATTTATGATACATTATTATTGCAATTTTACTTTGTCATTATTATTTTATTATGTGATAATCTATAGTTACTTTTCCCTACCATTTCTTTCTTTATTCTCAACCTAAAAATCAATTTTGTTTCGAAAATAGCCCATATATTTTTATCTGGGTTATAAAGAAATCCTTACTTTATGTGTTCAATTGCATATTAGTCCCCAATTTAAAAAACATCATCATTTAATGTGCAGAAATTCCTAAAAAACCTAAAAATGTCTATAAACTCATTGATGAAGTTATCATATTTTGAGGTATGTTTTTCTAAATACTAATACACTTAGTTACATATGATCAATTTTTTTGAATTCGTTGAATAAATGGATCTTTAATTGAGTTAAAGAGCTACATAAATCATTGTTCATTGTGGTACACGGTTACCTAGTGCATTTTATAGGAAGTTAGATTTAGGAAAGCATTATTTTATTGATTGGAGGTACTTATGTGGATAAAATAACGATAAAAACACATAAAACATTGTAAGATTGGTAACATCAAACTCCATACTCCATTCATGAAAGAAATTAACTTGCATACACAAAATCATCCATCTCAAACTCGAAGTATTTGTGTTGAATATTACTAAAAATATTCTATTGACTTTAGGTTGCCAGTAATCACTGGTGAGCAAGCTCAACGACTTATTGGATTCTTTATACAAATTCTTATCATGGAGGTTATCCATCTTAACCTTACGTCAATCCAAATGAGTGGTACATTTATATTCATATAAGGAATTATATGAATATGTAATTGAGCAATAATTAATAATCGACCAATTTCTCACATCTTGTATGCCGATGAATGGTTCAAGAATCGATCATGAGGTGACCACTTTTGTGACTTCTAGTCTCGCCTACAAAGTAAAGGCAATCAACGGAAAGCAAGAGTAACAACAAATATATGCAAGCCTCAAGTTCTCTATGAGTCAACTTCTTCTCATGTGACTAGAAGAGAACGATAAATGATGAGATATAAAAAATTTCAACATATCATAAGATTTCCGTTCTTGAAAATCAGCACTTTTCCAAATCCAAATAACAGAGGGGATTTGAGGATTCTTCCTTGAGAAAAAAATACTTTTATGCATACCTCTTATGGTTGATTCACACCATATTGTATTCGCCTGGTAGATTTCCTTAGGGGTGCATGTCAGGCGACCCTTGACCTTGTTGCAAGGCAGATGGGGACCTTGTAGCTGACGATGTTTGGGTGGTGCTGACGCTAGATGTAACGTCCCGGGCTTAGGTCCCCGATCCGTTAACGGAGCATTACTGGCCCTAACAACCTCTTGGGATCACGCACATACGGACCCGATTAACCATCCCCAAAATGCTTAAGCCGGGTTGTTCGGTAGTAAGCTCCTCACTATTTATCCCACCCGGAAATTTTTGTTTTCCACGGTATGGGACTTTCTTTGGGGTTTTTACACTAGATATATGGGCCTCGGTCCCCAGGGGGGCTATGAAAGCACTGTGAAGTTGGGGATCGGTCCTCCATATCTGGCAACCTACAAAATCAACCATAACTCAAGACGATCGACTGAACATACCATGACCCGCTAGAACCACTCTGAGTATCTTGAGAACATGAATCCAAGCAAGAGCAAGATCCATGCACATGTGAACCTCATAACCACTCGAACGAGATCAAGGGATCCACAACCAAATGATGTGATCAATCAAGAAACCACCGCGCAACATCACCTATCGCCATCCTCATCGACTCTCAAAAAGATCTCCAAAGTAACGATCTTTCACTTTATGGGGGAGCTTTCAAATCATGGCATCAGGGATGGAGACAAGGGGGGCGGGAAGGGGCTTGGCCCCTCCAAGTCTCCAAGAACTCTATAATATATATTATTGGAATATATTATGAATAAGAACTCTATAATATACATATATATATGATTGGAATATATATTTTGAATATCTAATTTTAGCAATTCTTGAAATAATTTTACTTCAAACATGATCCATAAGGTAGTGTTAATAAAATAATTACTAAAATTAGAATATAGACAATAATTTAGGGATGCAAACAGACGGATAGAGATATAAATATAGGTGTTACCATATCAGTATCCATTTTAAAATCTGGATACTGATAAAGAAACAAATATATTATGGAATTGAACAATGCAAACCATACTTGGACATGGATATGGGTATCGAAACAAATAATCACAAATCGGATATCGATATTTGAGAAATGGACATGGATTATCCTGCGGATAAAAAATATCTTTTAACACTTGAATTCAATAGGATTGTTGTTGTAATTGATTAAAAATTAAAAACTACAGTAACAATAAAATAAAGTATTATATTAAATTTAATAACTTTTATAATCAGTTATTAAATAATATGAAGATCTATATTTTTCTTCCAATGTTTGAAAATGACTCCAAATGCAATATATTGCCAGGATTCTTATAATATATTTAGAGTTACACACATATGTTAATGTAAATATATATAAAATATACATATAGATTCAACAATACGAATATTCATATGTGTATCTGCTAGAACACTATGTAAACACATATGTATCAATATCATCAAAAAAAATCAAAACAATATATGTATCCTTAATCTGCAACAAATAAAAACCCATACCCATATATGTATTTGTATATATCAAAATAAAAAATTTATATCCATACATGGACGGAGATAAGGGGGGCGGGAGGGGGCTTAGCCCCCCGTCTCCCAATTAAATCTTTGTACATATTATATTATTATAATAAAATATAATTTATATGTGAAATAATTAACTATAAAAAATAATAAGTTGTATATAATGACCCTCCCATCTCCCATTTACAAGTAGTATAGATATAAATACATCCATATCTAATCCGACATCGTATCAATATCATACAAATTCTGACATCCGTATCCGCATCAATTTTCAAATGGATACAAATATCGATATTACATTCTTATCAACAAAAATATGTATCTAAATCGATATATCCATATATATAATGGTTTAATGGGGCTGCTCCCTCAGGGTAGCCAACTGGCTGCCACTGCATCATTTGACATTTGATTTTTTTGAAAAATACCATCACGTATTTTCATACTATATCCCTCTAATATGTCATTCAAATTTCGTTAGAAACAAAAACTCCTATGCCCTCCATCTAGAACATGTCGATTACAATAATTCTAATACCGTTAAAATTACATGTTCTAGATGAAGGCATAGGAGTCTCTATTTTTGACGAATTTTGAATGACATATTAGAAGGATATAGTGATGAAAATACATGACGATATTTTTCAAAAATAATCAAATTTCATCGAAAAATAGTGTGGAGGCAGCCAGTTAGCTACCCCAAGAGGGCAACCCCATTAAACCGTTGTTGAAGCGAGAAATCGCAGAGGTCGTGTTGACTCACAAGGCGAATCAACAGTCGCTGATTTGTCCTCCAACGAAATCCCAGTTCAAACAACAATTAACCCACGACAAATATATCAAGCAATGAAAGTAAATGTGCGGAGTTAAAATTTATTATAACTCTACAACAAGATGTGTATAGGTGCAAGTATGTGTAGAGGTCGAACACAGGGAGCAGACAGGTAGAACGGGGTACTGAGGTACCAAAATGTGTGTGAAGGTGATCAAGAGTCTACTATGCTATTTTTTGTGGGTTTTTAATTTTATATTTTTTTATTTAATTTTTGATTTTATATTTTTGTATTTTGATTTTTAATTTACTGATTTTATATTTTCTTTTTATATTTTATATTTTTTTATTTTCTTTTTCAATATTGGAATATAAAAACAATGTAATAAAAGGGAGAAAGAGATATTTATAAAAATAGATAAAAATGTTCAAAATTAGCAAATAAAGTCTTTTTGGTCTTTTTATACTTTTTTACTGTTTTTTGTGATTTTTGGGAATTTGTAAGAATGTTTTTGGTATTTTTTAATTAGCAAAATAAAGCAAACAGTGAATAAAATGCAGGGCTGAAACTTAAAATGGAGAAATAAAATAGCAATCAGTAACAAAAATTCTCCAAATTAATTTTCAATTAACGATAATAAAACAAAGAAAATTCAGAGACAAAGTTTGTGTTTTTAAGATTTTTGAAGAATTTTTAGGATTTTTATGAAGGTTTTTGGAGTTTTGTGATTTTTATGAGTTTCCTTTTGTAATTTTTAATGATTTTTGGTCTGAAATTAAAACACACTAAAAGGAACAAAATATATTTTTTTGGGATTTTTCTGGAGAGGTTTTATATTTTTTATGGATTTTATAATGCAAACAGTGCTGAAAATGGCTATCTTTTGATTTTTTATAAATATTAAAATGCAATAATTATAAAAAATAAAAGTATGCCGTGAATCTACTATGCAACAGGACACTACTGTGGTTTTTAAGAATTTTTTGGGGTTTTATAGATGCATGCACAAAATACAAGAAGCACAAAGAAAAATCATGTTCGCAGGGGTATTGATGTAATATGCAATAAGTCTGAGGGCTAGCACGCAAATTTCCCAAAAGTTCAAAGCTTGAATAGCATATTACAGCACTAGATGGAAATAAACAAAGCCGCAAGGTTACTTGTGCAAAACTCCCAGGGTGCGCATGACTTGCACGCGCACCTGGAAGGGGTATACAAGCAATAATAGAAAACTGCGGGGCTAAGATGCAAAAATTACACAAAATATAAAAGGGCATATGAATGATTTGGTTCTGATATTAAAATACAAAATGTGCAGGGGAAGAAGAGCAAAATACCCACGCACGGGCCTGATGGACGATCGATATTTCACCACTAATGCACGTGTCAAGCCCAGGGGACACGATACCCCTTCGCGGTTGAGCGGCCAAGATTAAGACCTGAGGGCACGATCGGACGGCTGATAGAATCACGATCCAATGGTAGCTGTAGCGCGTCAAGAACACGGCGTGATCGAACGGATCTGGCACATCGAGGACGAACGACCGAAGAACACGGTCCAAGAAGCTTTGCAATGCCAAAATCTCGATGCCCAGAGTGCACGAGTCACGTCTAATGGCCGCAAGACCTTCCTGGGAGCCTCCCTGGTTGGATGGCAGCTTCAAAAAGGCGGGTGGGCCGCCGGAGCGCCACTACGTTGATGAAGAGGATGACGAGCTCCAGGAAGTTCAGCCTGCGTCAAAAACGAACCCAAAAGGGGTTCTCCAGCACCTGGACCTGCAAGAAAGAACACGACCAACAGAGAAGAGTTCCAGGGGCTAGCAAAAAAGAGAATGGACGGCGGATGTAGGTGGTGCGTGGAGTCGAAAATGGCCGCCGGAGCTCTTGAGCTCCGGCAAGGTGTTCGATGGCAAAAGCGAGTGGATGATGTGATTAACGACCTAAGAAACACATGAACTAAATAGTACTACTGATATCTAACTAAACTACAAAGAAAATAACGGAAAAGATGACCTCGAGGGCTGCGAAGCCCAAGGTAGGACCTCACGGCGGCTTGCCGCCGGAGATGGACGGATACCACGATTCGCCTGGCCAAACGCCTCCGCGAGCTCGCCGGAGAGTAGCTGTCACCTAACTCGATCCAGGGCGCCAAGGGGAAGAGCTCAGCTAGGGCAAAAAGGGTTCAAAGTGAAAAAAAGAGCTTGGGGGTCCATTTTGAAAGGTTGGCGACGAGGCACTTTCAACGAGGCATATCGAGCCCCACAGCGATCCAACGCCCGAGGAAAGATATGGGCGAGATAGAGGGATCTGGGATGAACAAAAGTCAAGAAGACTTTGGAGAGAAACGAGGGACCTATGGCCCTCGAAAAAATCGAGAAAGAGGGAACAAAGACATACCCGACGGGCTGTGACCAGGGTCATGGAGTTGACCCCCGGTCAACGGATGGCGTGGCCTGATTGGGCCACGTCATCCGCAAAAAGACAAAAACTTTAAATACAAACTTCTAAATTCTATTAAAAATAATAAATGATGTAATTATTTCTAGGTTATTTAATAAAAAATATTTATTATTTTATAAGGAATTTTATCATGATTTTTAATTATTTTTATGAGTTATGTTTTTACAAGTTGCTTTTATACCCTTTATAGGTATAATACCTATGTGTTTTAACATTTTATTTTTATTTTATGTATTTTAATGTTATTATTTTTATTTAGTATTTTATAAAATTATAAAATACTTTTATCTACACAAATATATTTTTATTTTATTTTTCTGATTTGTTTTGTATATTTAATAAATTATATGAGTATGTTACACAGGTATGTATATGAGTATTGTATCTCTGTATTCTATATACAAGTATTTTATATTTATTTTTATTTACGTTTTTATTCTAATTTTAATATTCACAATTATTATAAGTAATATTTACAACATTATAAAAATATAAAATTATAAAAATAATAAATAAATAATAAATTGAATATTTTAATATGCACAAGTATACAATGAGGGTCCAAAACTCAACTTTCAAACCGTAGCTCCGCCAAATGCGAAACCACCGCCATTAAATAGCTTATTTTCTTCTATATACAATTAAAGGTGAGTATGCTGCATTTGGAGTTTTCATTTGGGAGTTACGGGTCTGGGAAGTTGAGATTCTGGAATTTTATTCAGACCATAACTTTTTATCTGTACATTATTTTTCTGTGAAATCAATTTTGTATTTTTCTTTATAAAAGCATCTACAACTTTCATGTACAAAGTTTCTTTATTTGATGAATAAAAAGTGGAACCAAAAATAGGTCCCAAAATGAATAAGAAATGAAAAGAATGTATAGGTATTTGGACTGTGTTTTTGACCTTATCTCCCCCTACTTTATTCCTTGTCGACCTATTCATCAAGATGCCTAGGTCTCGGGGTTTCGGGTCATAAAATATTTACAATATTTTATTCTTTTTCTTTTCTTTTCTTTATTCTATAATTTTGTCTTTAAAAACCGCATTTTATACAGTATTTACACACATATGCATAGATGCTAAAATGCATGAATTAGCTCTATTTACACGCATTTACTAGGGTTTTTAAGGCCAAAATGATAGAATAAAGATGATGAAACGTGGCTTCATCATCCCCCTATACTTTACCTTTGCTAGTCCCTAGCAAACACTTATGCAATAAGTGCAAAAAAGAAAAAGAAAGAAAAGAAAAAGAAGAAAATTAGATTAAGTTTAATTATCGAACTTGTCTTTGTAAAATCAAAGTTTGGAGCTTAAGTCGGACCTTTGGAATTTTAGTGCGGTCGGAACCTTAATGAGAACCAAGTTTGAAATCCAACAGTCCTTGAGAATCCCAAAACTCTGTCCAAGTCTCCTCAATAGCCAGGTCAGAAATACTTCAACTCATACGCAAACTCTTATGACTATGAATCTGACTCGTACATTGTAAGTGATATGTAGCTCCCCACCTCAGAAGTAACAAAGAAACAACCTCCCCCAACCTGGTAACTCTAATGCCTCGGTCTAGCAACTCTTTCCTCGAGAAGCGGGGTATTCCCTTCTAAGTTCAAGTGCAACCGGCTCAAGAAGAGGGGGAAGAAGTATAGACTTTTGGGAGCTCAACCAGTGTAGCTAAGTCTCCCGCTGCAAGCTTCATGAGATGTGACATGGATACCATAAGCTTTTGCTTTATTGGACTAAATACACTCCGGTGGGGTTATTAAATTTTCAATCCGACCCACCACTTTTTTGGAGTTCTTCTTTTTTTTTCCTTTTTTTTCTTTTTTTTTCAATTGCATCTGTACAACATATCTACATGGTGCAGCATATATACAAGAAATTTTCCTCTTGAGCCAGTAGACTATCCCTCTTTTGAAGCTTTATTGCAACCCACGGCTTCTGTCTTTAGCCTTCATCACCACTAGACCAAGTTGAGGTGCACTTCCTTCACTATAAGAAGAAGAGAGGTTCCGCCTAGAAGTACTACCCTCATATGCTACCCCAAGCCAAAGGAAACTGCCTCCTCACACCCTCATCCGTGGAGAGCTATGTGAAAGGTGCAGGTGTCCAAGTTAGGTCATTATCAACAAGAGTCGTGCGTGTGCTCCGAAATATTCTACTTAGGCAGTCAAGAATCCATTGAACCAAGTCCCGTGATCCTCAAAGAATTAAGTCAACTAGACCTGAGTACCTCAAACTCAGTTCCTGTAAGGTTCCTGTTATTAGGTAGATTTTAAGGTCCAATCAAGCTCCAATCTCCGGATTTTACTTAGACTTGTTCAACTATCAAACTCAATCCGAAAAATGCTCATGCCATGCAATGCAAGAAATATTTTTGTGATGCAATTTTCAAGATTTTAAACTTTTTATGGATTTTTGAAAAGATAATGATGATGCATGCAGATGCATTTTTTGTATTTTTCAAATAGATTTTTCAAATGTTTTTGTTTTTTTTTTGATTTTAAATTTTGCAAATGTTTTTGGAATTTTTGAAAACAAAAGATTTTTGGCTGAAAACTAGGTGAAAAATATGTACACAGGCGTGCTTCTTATATATAAGAAGTGGATTTTACGAATTTACAAGGGCAAGTGGTCAATTTTATAAGTACATTTATATAGTGGATTTTGGTGTGATGTCGATATTCCTCAAACTTATTTGACACAATTTTGAAAACTATAGTCCAAAATAGTTTTTAGAAACATTTTTACTAACATGTACACACATTTGAAAATCCTTTTGCAAAGGCTTTCAAAACAGTATATATAGGTTTTTCAAATATTTCTGCAACCATTTTTCAAACCATTTGCAACTCATTTTTCAAACATTTTATTTCACACAAAGAAAATAAATTTTACAAATCACACATTTTTTCACAGGTTGAGAACATGTAACAAAATATTTTCAAAATAGTTTTCAATAAATGTTCACAAAGATTTTCAAACTATTTTTCAAACATTTTGCAAAAAATATTTTCACCTGATTTATTAATCAGTAAATACAAAAAGGATTTGAGGAATAACCACATCTTTTATTAAGAATTTTTAATGAATTTTAAAGAATTTTTAGCCATATTATTAAGAAAATATGAAAGTACGAGTTATGGCTAAAGTATATACGCAGTATATACGACCCCCCTATACTTAGCTTGAGCTATGTCCTCATAGATCAGAGAGAAAAGAGAAGACATAACTCGTACTAAGTATAGGCAAGTCTAAAGAATGAAGGAATAAATAACGGAATGAATGAATGAATGAGAAGGTGACCGTCCCCCCTATACTTAGGATCAAATAATCCTAAGTATAGCAGACTGTATACAAAGCAGGGAGGGTCAAGGGTGGGAATGAACAGATCGTACTCAAATTGTCTCCCCCTATACTTAGGGTAAGATATCCCTAAGTATAGACAAGAAGAGGAGACAATGGAGAGGATCGAAAAGAATAGAGAAACTCGGGTGCACACCCCCCTATACTTAGGACAAAGTACATCCTAAGTATGGAAAACTGTCTACAAGGGCGGCACCTTTTTGGTAGATGAAGAAGATAGAAGAGGAAAAGAAGAAAAGAAGAAAAGAAGAAAAGAAATCAACAGATAGATGAAGAGATTGTAAGGATGTACACATCGCTCCCCCTATACTTAGGGTGAAAGAAGCCCTAAGTATAGGCAACAACAGGAGTGATGACACGGAACGATGAAAGAACACTCGGCTCGTCCACCCCCCTATACTTAGGACAAAGTACGTCCTAAGCAAGGCAAACACGAGGAATGAGTGGACGAGCAAAACGGTAGAGAGAACAGAGGTACACAAAAGTGAATATACAACAGAGATGGATATACATATGGTCAAGAAGGTTGAAAGCGAACCTTCTTGCGGGACCGCTGAGGAATGGATCTGGTGTGATGTAGGTCGACATCGGGGTCCACAGGGGACGGGAACCGATCAGGGTCGACAGAGTGTACATCCTCAGGGGCCCTAAGGTGTGAAGGCACAGACGGTGTAGTGAAAGAAGTGCGGCTAGGTCCGGCCTTGGGAGTCTCGCTGATATCAAAGTGGAATGGGACGAACTCATCATCATCGGAAGTAGTGTAATCAGAGTCATCCTGCGAGGTGTCGTCCAGGTCAAAACCAAAAGGCACGAACTCATCAGTGGAAGTAGTCAAACTCTGTTCGTCCTCAATAATCTCAACCGGATCATCCTACTCATCAAAAGGCCCGAATTCCCGAATAAAAGCAATCAAATCAAATTCGGCCTTTGGCTCATCAGTATCTCTGTGGACAGGAGCGGACTCATCAGTGGAAGTAGTCAAAACATGTCCGTCCCGTCTAGTCTCTACATCTGCCCTCCGCTCAATGGTATCGATCGTGTAAATCCCGCGGATGTCATCAACACAATGCCAAGTCCCAGAAGAAGGAACGCCGAGGTCCATGCTTTCCGAGTTTTCCTCAACCGGGAGGAATTCTCGGGTCTCAGTGGAATCCAATAGACAACAAAATTCTCTGATAGTATCATCAAGGTCATGGTCCTCGAGGTCAGCCAAGACAGGTGTGGTCACATCAGGTGCAGGTCTCTGATCAGCAGTGGGTGTGGTGATCAATGCTTCGCTCTCGTCAGCAGGACGGAAACGAATCTCTCCTGATCCGTAATCAATAACGACCCTCGCAGAGGCGAGGAATGGTCGTCCCAGGATGATTGGAGAGTGCTCCCCTGTGGAGATCTCCGTGGGCAATACGACAAAATCAACGGTGTAGCTCGTGCCCTGAATCGAGATGACGGCGTTTTCAAGGATACCCTTCGGCCTCTTTATTGATCCATCAGCAAACTGTACGATCATCCTGGTCTTCTTGAGAGGCCCTAAGTGAAGAGACTGTACCAGCGAGAAGGGTATGATGCTAATCGAAGCACCGCCGTCGAAGAGAGTATGATCACAAGTATGGTCAGAGATAGTGCAGCTAATGAAAGGTGTGGCAGTGTTCCTCTTCTTAGGAATGGGACGGTGTGTGATGGCGTGGGCAGTGGCCATGGTCAAGATATGACGCTCAGATCTGCTCCTCCGCTTTCTCTTCTTGGGAAGAGGAGCAGATAAATCAGTCATGGCCTGCTGAAGTGGGGCACGGATAATCTCATGAATGGTGGCCACCACTTCTGGTTCAGTCAATAATTTTTTAAATTTTTGGGCCTCCTCCATACAAGGGAGGAAGTCGGAATCAGCATCTACACGAGGCATGCCAAGAGCAGTCTGTACAGCGGCATCCTCGGGGTCAAAGGTGGGACCGGGTGTGAAAGGCTGTGTGGTCAAAGGATCTGGCAAGTGGTACCTCTCCTCACAGTCTGGCTCGATCATGTGTCTCCCAATCTCTTTTTGTGTTTTTATATTTTTCGCATTTTTTTGTATTTTGGGCGATTGCAAGCTCTCATGGAAATCCTCGAGTGAACCCATATCATCAAATGGTGGAACATCATGGTCGCTCTTATTGGTACTAGTGAGGTGGTCAATCCTCTGTCTCATATGATCCATCATCTGGGTCAAGTGCTCAAGGGTGGACTCCATGAAAGGTGACTCCAACAGCTCGGCCTCGGGTGGATGTGAAGGTGGAGAATACGGAAGTGGAGGAGGGTGTGGATAGAAATCCGAGTCCTGATACTGCGGCAGAGGTGGATATGTACAAAAGTCAGGAGCAAAGTCATCCTGGAAAAAAGGAGGTGGACCGGCTGGAGTGAACGAGGGATCCGCAAAGTCCGGATAAAATACGCTCCAGGGGTCCATCTCGAAAACAAAAGACAATGATCGGGAGAGCACGATGGTCAAGTCAAGAGAAGTGGGAAGAAAGGCGCAAGTGCGCAGAAGCGATCTAGGACACACACAAAAACAATCACAAACAAAAATGAAACAATCAAACCCTCAATTCACCTACTCAACTCGGTAGAGACCACAAGAGCGGTCTTTTTATCTTGTCTGTTTTAGAGTCAGGTGAGAAGTCCAAAAGTTACACAAACACTTAGGGACTCAATGGGATTTGGGCACTAATCCTTAGTGTATGCGCGAGCAAGTAAAAGCGAAGACAATGAGGGGATTACTCGCCCCAATACAAGTTTTTCTTTTTTGTGGTTTAGGGTCAAGTAATATTAACAGTCCCAATTTTATTGTTATCACTTTTTTTGGATTTTTAGTAAGAAATGCACGAACCTATCGAGGAGTCAATTTTACTTAGCACCTAGGTGATCAAAATCAGAGGTAGAGGAGCGGGAAAGCAATGCAAGCGGTAAAACGATGATGAATGCTAAAGCATAAATGCTCACCTTGCCTCCAGCACTCTACATGCAAGGATGCTCAGCAGAATTGAAACCTATCTATATGCAAATGCAAGCCGATGAAATCGCCCTAAGTTTCAGAAATTGCTATTAACGTGAAGCACCACAAGTCGGCCACTTATCTTTAACCTAAGAGTCCGGTCTTGGCTTACCCCTCCTCTTCTCGACACACTCGAGTTCAGGAGTAGCGCTTGATGGGGCTCGCTCACGGCACACGGGTTAGAAGATGATGACGCGACTGTTTAAATTTGACTAAGTCCAAAACGCACTATAGGTACATGCAATGGTTATTATTGTGTTTGGACCTAAGTCTATCGCAAGCAACTCCTAAATCTAAGGGCTCAATCACACAAAGTGAAGAAAACAAAACCGAAAAACAAAATGAAAAAGGCGGTGAAAACCGTAAAAACCGCGGTGATCCCCCAAGTGTACAAACACTTGGAAATTGGGCCCGAAAGTCCAAGAGTCCGACTACCTGTATTATTACAATTTAGTGGTCTCTCTCTCACAAAAATTACAAAAATAAGTGCAGGAAATGAATTCTACAACTAAAGTAGAGCTCAGTCTTCAAAATTTCCTCTTCGTCTCCTCGGTGCTTGGCTGGCAGATGCCGGCTTCACGTGGGTGCGTAGGCGCCTAGGGTGAAGCGCCTCCCTCGATCCGCGGTTCCTCGCACGAAGTCAACAAAAGAGAAGGTTAGACAGCTCAATAGATATAAAAATAGAGAAAATAAAGTAGCAAAAATGAAAGCCGCAAAATAGACAATAAATCACAATCACAAACAAGACCCGACTAAGTGCTGTTGCTCCCCGGCAACGGCGCCATTTGTTGAAGCGAGAAATCGCAGAGGTCGTGTTGACTCACAAGGCGAATCAACAGTCGCTGATTTGTCCTCCAACGAAATCCCGGTTCAAACAACAATTAACCCACGACAAATATATCAAGCAATGAAAGTAAATGTGCGGAGTTAAAATTTATTATAACTCTACAACAAGATGTGTATAGGTGCAAGTATGTGTAGAGGTCGAACACAGGGAGCAGACAGGTAGAACGGGGTACTGAGGTACCAAAATGTGTGTGAAGGTGATCAAGAGTCTACTATGCTATTTTTTGTGGGTTTTTAATTTTATATTTTTTTATTTAATTTTTGGATTTTATATTTTTGTATTTTGATTTTTAATTTACTGATTTTATATTTTCTTTTTATATTTTATATTTTTTTATTTTCTTTTTCAATATTGGAATATAAAAACAATGTAATAAAAGGGAGAAAGAGATATTTATAAAAATAGATAAAATGTTCAAAATTAGCAACTAAAGTCTTTTGGTCTTTTTATACTTTTTTACTGTTTTTTGTGATTTTTAGGAATTTGTAAGAATGTTTTTGGTATTTTTTAATTAGCAAAATAAAGCAAACAGTGAATAAAATGCAGGGCTGAAACTTAAAATGGAGAAATAAAATAGCAATCAGTAACAAAAATTCTCCAAATTAATTTTCAATGAACGATAATAAAACAAAGAAAATTCAGAGACAAAGTTTGTATTTTTAAGATTTTTGAGGAATTTTTAGGATTTTTATGAAGGTTTTTGGAGTTTTGTGATTTTTATGAGTTTCCTTTTGTAATTTTTAATGATTTTTGGTCTGAAATTAAAACACACTAAAATGAACAAAATATATTTTTTGGGATTTTTCTGGAGAGGTTTTTATATTTTTTATGGATTTTATAATGCAAACAGTGCTGAAAATGGCTATCTTTTGATTTTTTATAAATATTAAAATGCAATAATTATAAAAAATAAAAGTATGCCGTGAATCTACTATGCAACAGGACACTACTGTGGTTTTTAAGAATTTTTTGGGGTTTTATAGATGCATGCACAAAATACAAGAAGCACAAAGAAAAATCATGTTCGCAGGGGTATTGATGTAATATGCAATAAGTCTGAGGGCTAGCACGCAAATTTCCCAAAAGTTCAAAGCTTGAATAGCAGATTACAGCACTAGATGGAAATAAACAAAGCCGCAAGGTTACTTGTGCAAAACTCCCAGGGTGCGCATGACTTGCACGCGCACCTGGAAGGGGTATACAAGCAATAATAGAAAACTACGGGGCTAAGATGCAAAACTTACACAAAATATAAAAGGGCATATGAATGATTTGGTTTTGATATTAAAATACAAAATGTGCAGGGGAAGAAAAGCAAAATACCCACGCACGGGCCTGATGGACGATCGATATTTCACCACTAATACACGTGTCAAGCCCAGGGGACACGATACCCCTTCGCGGTTGAGCGGCCAAGATTAAGACCTGAGGGCACGATCGGACGGCTGATAGAATCACGATCCAATGGTAGCTGTAGCGCGTCAAGAACACGGCGTGATCGAACGGATCTGGCACATCGAGGACGAACGGCCGAAGAACACGGTCCAAGAAGCTTTGCAATGCCAAAATCTCGATGCCCAGAGTGCACGAGTCACGTCTAATGGCCGCAAGACCTTCCTGGGAGCCTCCCTGGTTGGATGGCAGCTTCAAAACGGCGCGGCGGGTGGGCCGCCGGAGCGCCACTACGTTGATGAAGAGGATGACGAGCTCCAGGAAGTTCAGCCTGCGTCAAAAACGAACCCAGAAGGGGTTCTCCAGCACCTGGACCTGCAAGAAAGAACACGGCCAACAGAGAAGAGTTCCAGGGGCTAGCAAAAAGAGAATGGACGGCGGATGTAGGTGGTGCGTGGAGTCGAAAATGGCCGCCGGAGCTCTTGAGCTCCGGCAAGGTGTTCGATGGCAAAAGCGAGTGGGATGATGTGATTAACGACCTAAGAAACACATGAACTAAATAGTACTACTGATATCTAACTAAACTACAAAGAAAATAACGGAAAAGATGACCTCGAGGGCTGCGAAGCCCAAGGTAGGACCTCACGGCGGCTTGCCGCCGGAGATGGACGGATACCACGATTCGCCTGGCCAAACGCCTCCGCGAGCTCGCCGGAGAGTAGCTGTCACCTAACTCGATCCAGGGCGCCAAGGGGAAGAGCTCAGCTAGGGCAAAAAGGGTTCAAAGTGAAAAAAAGAGCTTGGGGGTCCGTTTTGAAAGGTTGGCGACGGGCACTTTCAACGAGGCATATCGAGCGCCACAGCGATCCAACGCCCGAGGAAAGATATGGGCGAGATAGAGGGATCTGGGATGAACAAAAGTCAAGAAGACTTTGGAGAGAAACGAGGGACCTATGGCCCTCGAAAAAATCGAGAAAGAGGGAACAAAGACATACCCGACGGGCTGTGACCAGGGGTCATGGAGTTGACCCCCGGTCAACGGATGGCGTGGCCTGATTGGGCCACGTCATCCGCAAAAAGACAAAAACTT
This sequence comes from Ottelia alismoides, assembly GCA_037367405.1. Lineage (NCBI taxonomy): Eukaryota > Viridiplantae > Streptophyta > Magnoliopsida > Alismatales > Hydrocharitaceae > Ottelia > Ottelia alismoides. Next base: position 1,144,873 of record JAZKJV010001821.1, on the reverse strand, counting down.
TAAATACAAACTTCTAAATTCTATTAAAAATAATAAATGATGTAATTATTTCTAGGTTATTTAATAAAAAATATTTATTATTTTATAAGGAATTTTATCATGATTTTTAATTATTTTTATGAGTTATGTTTTTACAAGTTGCTTTTATACCCTTTATAGGTATAATACCTATGTGTTTTAACATTTTATTTTTATTTTATGTATTTTAATGTTATTATTTTTATTTAGTATTTTATAAAATTATAAAATACTTTTATCTACACAAATATATTTTTATTTTATTTTTCTGATTTGTTTTGTATATTTAATAAATTATATGAGTATGTTACACAGGTATGTATATGAGTATTGTATCTATGTATTCTATATACAAGTATTTTATATTTATTTTTATTTACATTTTTATTCTAATTTTAATATTCACAATTATTAAAATTAATATTTACAACATTATAAAAATATAAAATTATAAAAATAATAAATAAATAATAAATTGAATATTTTAATATGCACAAGTATACAATGAGGGTCCAAAACTCAACTTTCAAACCGTAGCTCCGCCAAATGCGAAACCACCGCCATTAAATAGCTTATTTTCTTCTATATACAATTAAAGGTGAGTATGCTGCATTTGGAGTTTTCATTTGGGAGTTACGGGTCTGGGAAGTTGAGATTCTGGAATTTTATTCAGACCATAACTTTTTATCTGTACATTATTTTTCTGTGAAATCAATTTTGTATTTTTCTTTATAAAATCATCTACAACTTTCATGTACAAAGTTTCTTTATTTGATGAATAAAAAGTGGAACCAAAAATAGGTCCCAAAATGAATAAGAAATGAATAGAATGTATAGGTATTTGGACTGTGTTTTTGACCTTATCTCCCCTTACTTTATTCCTTGTCGACCTATTCATCAAGATGCCTAGGTCTCGGGGTTTCGGGTCATAAAATATTTACAATATTTTATTCTTTTTCTTTTCTTTTCTTTATTCTATAATTTTGTCTTTAAAAACCGCATTTTATACAGTATTTACACACATATGCATAGATGCTAAAATGCATGAATTAGCTCTATTTACATGCATTTACTAGGGTTTTTAAGGCCAAAATGATAGAATAAAGATGATGAAACGTGGCTTCATCAACCGTATATATAGTTGTATATTTATTTATAACTTTATATAACATAAATGCATGCCTTCTTTAATATTTGGTATAATTGTTAAAATATATGCACATTTAGTATATTTATATTATTTATATTCCATCCAATACATGTATATTTAAGATAATATATAGAGTATTTATAATATTATTCCTATGCGATCAGTATTCATTTATATTGATATCTATCTTTTACAGATAAGGTAACATACTTTTCATCTGTCAATATATGTTTGTGTGTGTATCGCATTAATATTTAAAAACAGATAAGGATATGGGAACACCTATATCCATTTATGTATTCGCCTAATGACATCCATAATCCTTCTCATCTCCCAATAAAAAATCAATAAAATATGTCATGAATGCAATAATTTATTTATCGACATTTGTATATTTTACGTAACTAAATATTATACATAACACGAACAACAAAGTAACTATATAGTGATCTTTTTTTAATTCATCACCATAAAGATCATTTTTAAATTGTTAATGACATCTATTGTTTCGTTGTGAAACGATCTTTATGCTTAAATTAAGGATAAATGTAATGCCCATTGTTACATCAATATTGGTGTTACATACGGAAACATTAAGCTATTGTAATTTTTATCACGATGATTAGTTCAAATTCTAAAAAATAGCAATGGATAAGCACTCTATATGATCCTTCAATTCCAAAAAATAGCCATGGATAGGCACTCTATATGATACTTCACTAATGATATAGTAATAAATACGGCATTCATCACCAATTCTAACATAAAAATTATTTTGTAAAAGACGGTATATTTAGAATTGGTGATGAATGCCGTATTTATTACTTAAAATGGAAGAAATACGACATATTTAAAAGACATCCATATAGACTCATTTTGTTGTCGTACACTATTCCCTTTATTAGAAAAAATACAATTGACTATTAACATTTACATATTAACAATTGATCATTAGCATTTACATATTGTACATTACATATTTTATATCTTTTTAAACATTTCTCAACAAAAAGATGGAATCATTAAGATAATCATTTAGAGTATAAAGATTAATATCATCCTATAAAAGATACCAATATGACGATATAAACGGTAAGTTATGGAAAAGTGTATAAGTATTTCCGCATATATCTACATAATTATGGATGTCGATGTTGATATCAATGAATATGAATAATGTATTACCATATCCTGAAAATTATATATAAGATATAAAGTCCACTTCAACGTTTGCAATATCATAAGAAAAAACAAAACTTTGACAAAAAAGGCATATTCAGTGAAAACTGCTGCTTATTTCTAATCAACATGAGATGATGTGTTAGGCACTCCATGAAAGTTACGTTTGTTGTCCATATCCTGTTAAGGAGACCATACTATTAGGAAATGTGTTATATCTGAATTGAATGACTTATTATGACACAAAACTAATATATGTATTTATTTCCTAAAAACTATATCAAATATAAAATAACATAAATGACTTTATTATTTGTAACTAAAAATAAATCTACAGCTATATATTAAAACAAATATACAAATACATGCACAAACATATGTGGACATCATAGTGCATTTATTTATGTGTCTATTCTAAAACATACATATATGCAATATTATATAAAATTGGTACATATATATCTCATGTAAGTTCCTACATTAGGAGCGATATAATATTACTTATTTAAAAATCTTAATTTTAATGGTATAACTTAACATCGTGTTAATAAAAGTGTTTTGATTTAAAGAATTTTGTAAGGATCTTTTTGTCAATACAATATTTGTTGGGATATTTATGTGAAATTATAAGTTTACAATGATATCTTTGTGAAATACACTTATAAATACATTTTTAATAATTACAATAAAAAATAATAACAAAGATAAATTATATATATAGTCTCAATAATTTTGGCCCCCCAAGTAGAAATTCCTGGCTTCGTCCCTGCATTCATATCCGCTTGAAAACGAATGCGATGACAGACAAATACAAATATATTTGTATTCGAATGCATCCCTAAGATAATTACATTTGCATGATACCAAAACAATGACGTAAATTGGTGGGTTAAGGATAATGTTATACATGTTACCAAACTAAAAGATGCAATCCCATATAGATATATTTGTTTTCGTTCACTATCTTTTTCATATTTAAGTGGATACATATATGTTATTCTAACTTGAGTGGATATGATTCAAAATTTTTTTTGCAACTATGAGTATAGATACAACAGCTTTCTTTTTTAGGATAGATACTGATACTTTTGCGGATATAGATATCCATATTACTAATACATATATTTATTGTATAAACATATATTAGTGGGTATTGACATATAAAATATATTACATGATTACCCATAGCATTTTGCACTTTGGAATTATTATTTCCAACACATGAAAAAAATGTATTTTTATGCTATATAATTATTTGTTCTACATGCTATCTAGTGTAGGAATATACTCTTTCTTTTTAATATTTTATTGTAATGTAATTTTTGTAATCTTTATTATTCAGGCATTACTTTCCATTTTAGTAAAATAATTTTCTTGTTTTTAATATTAGGATGCATTTATTATCATTAAGATAATTTGTATATGTTTCTCTAATATTTGTATTTTAATCAAAATTATTTGTTTCCTTATCTATATTCATATTTAGAGATATTTTTAAAGATTTTTTATTGTAAGATGTCTATTTTGTATGAATATCTGGATTTTAAAACGAATGAGGATATGATAACACATAAAGCTGTCTATATTCGACCAGTTGTATACATGTTTATCATATCTTTATTATTTAAATTTAACACATATGCAGATACAAAGCTTGACAGAGAAAAATATCTTACCATACCATTGAAATGTCTATGAATATATACAAGCTAAGTACAAATATTAACGTAAATTCTATATATATTATCTTATTTATTTATTAAATTGATTATTATTACAAAATACACTAAACATGTTTATTTCAATAGAAGTTATATAACATAATGAGAAAAGCTAGAAACCTTGATAACATAGAGTTACAAATAAATTTACAACTATATATTAAAAGGGAAAAATGGGGTTGCCCCTTAGGGGAGCCAACATGGCTGCCCCCATCCCATTTTTCACAAATTTTTTTATTATTTTGGAAAAATTTCACCATGTATATTGATTCCTATATCCCTCCTATATGTCATTCGAATTTCGTCAGAAACATAGACTCCTACGGCCTCCATCTAGACGTCATTTTTTTAACGGTCGCAGGATTTTTTAAATCGACCCTGTCTGGATGGAAGCCGTAGGAGTCTCTGCTTCTGACGAAATTCGAATGGCATATAGGAGGGATATAGGGATGAATATACAAGATGATATTTTTCAAAAAAAATAAAAAAATTTGCCCCAAAATGGGACGGGACAACCAACACCTGGGGGCAGCCCCATCAACCCCATATTAAAAAGGAGAATAAACATAGATACAAATATCTAAGGTTAATCGTTTCCATATCTAATTTAGTTATACATATAAATGTCAATATCATGTATAAAAATGATTCAATATGAAATTAGATACAAATATATCGACATTTATTTGTATCCCTACACACAAAGCATTATATAATATTACTTATTTAACAATATTAGATAATATTAATTAACATCAAATTAATGGAAGTGTGTTTTTTAAAATGAAAAATTTTGTAAGGATGTGTTGGTAAATTATACTATTTTCTAGAAATGTATTAATGCAAAATCATAACTTTCATGTATATTCTTGTAAAAAATACTTGTGAATATTAATGACAAATGTATTGGAATAATTTATCTTAGATTACGCAAGTAAAAAATTTCAACAAACATTAACTATTAAAATGACAGATTATAACAATAAATTAGACAAATAATGCCTTTCCCAAGGAGAAATTCATGGCATCCACCTAAAAAAGAAAGCTTTCATGAAACTTTCGATGAACTAGAATTGCTAAAAAAAATCCTTATGTAAGAGACATACACACACTGTCGAAAAAACAATCAACAATTCAAGAATATGATGGCTTCTGCTTCAAGATTATATATACCCATTACAAAATTCCACTCACATCACCTTGTAAGAACAAATCTACAAAAGTGTTGCTTCCTCCTTCCAGACATCAAAATCGAAGGCTCAAAACCCTCCTATAATCACAGCAGAGTATGCTGCAATTTCTCAGCTAAAGATTAATGGAGAAAACAACTCTTGTACATCGGAAGAAGAAGAAGAGGAGGAGGACATGCTCGTATTAAATCCTCAGATTTCACTCCGTTCGCCCTCCGACCACTGTGCTTCGGAGCTTCTCGCCGTACCCCCAACCCTTTCTACACCCAACCACCACCCTCCGGCAACTCGCCACCTCCTCCCCGCCACCCTCGTCCATGCCAACCGCGCCGGTGCTCCTCCTGTACGCACCCAGCCACTTTGCCTGCACGTACTCCCTCCTTCTCCATGGCGGAACGTGCATGTCCATGCTCCTCATGGACGCCGCCATGGCGGCACAGAGGAGGCGCACGACGTCCCGGAGCCTCTCGGACCTCCCTATGAACACACATGGCAAGGCAGCGAGTAGCGAAGCGTACTCGGGCGTGGGACGCGCGATCTTGAACTCGGACGCGAGGTTAAGCTCCACTATGTAGCGCGTACCGCCGGCCATGATGAGGTCGATGTACACATGGCGGCTTTTAGACGGGAACCGGGTCTTGCCGCCGCTGCTGGTCGTCTTGTTAGTCTCGTCTGGTTTGGATTTGCAGAGACCTGTGGGATTGGAAGGAACGAAAATATGAGATTTTGATCCATGCCCACAACTCGTTGATGCATGATCCATAACATGCTAACAGGAAAACTATCTTGAGTGGAAAGATCTCGATTTTTTAGGGGAACCCATAGAATTCTGCAACATGTTTTTTTAAGAATTGGATAATGGTTTAATTTCTGATCCTTTACAAGATCATTTAGGATCATTGAATGAACATACTTGGAATTAAATCTAAAACCAGAATGTATTGTGAAAAGAATAGAGAAAGAATATGCGATTGAAATGACTCCAGGAAAACAGAGAAAATTCTGATCAAGAAACACATGAAAAAAAACATTTTCTGCACTAAAAAACAGATCCAATCTGTCGTTTATATCAGAACAAATTTCCTCTTAAACAATCCAAGGCATCGACAACCGGGAGAAGAAACCAAGAGAACAAACTTAAATGGAAATCCACAGCCCACTCTACCAAAACAATCATATCTAACAGCTTTCATACCAAAGCTTCGATCTTTATATGGAAAAAAAGAACCCAATTCCCCCTGAAACCAGAGGGCCAGACTTTGATCAAAACCCGCAAACCAATTCACAAAAAACAGATTTAGGATCTTTACGTAAAGAAAGAGGAACCCAATTTCCAAGAAGACTCACCGGCATCGAATCCGCTTCTCCTGAGCCACCACACCACCTTCCTCTTCTCCTCCTCGCCCCCCTCACCCCCGCCGTCTACAACCCTCCACACGGCGGCCTCCACCGCCTCCACCACCCTCTTTTCCTCCTCGTCCCTTCTCCCCACCGCCAGACCCATCAGCACCTCCCTCTCCATCACCACGGCCTTCGCCGCCCCCTCATCATCACCCACGTCGGAGCCCACGTCACGTTCCTCGTCTCCATAGAACGAGTCGATCAGATCCGCCAGCTCCGGCGAGCTCTCCGGCGAGCTGTCGCAGGAGCTGCCGCTCCACAGCCTCTCCCTCGCTCTCTCGTCGAGTGCGGCGGTGACCCTCTTGTAGCGAGAAGAGGGTGCGATCGCCATCGGCGGTGGAGGTGGAGCTGCGGGAAGGGAAGGAGGGAGGGAGGGAGGAAGGGGATGGGGTCAATGATATATAGGTGATGGGATCGCGATGGTGTGGTTACCGGAGGAAGACAAAAAAGGGTGGTGTGGTAGGAGTTGTCGGAGGCCTATGATCTCAGATGTGGGAAGGCATAGGTCTTCATGTGGGGGGCATTGAAGGGGTTGGAAATGGTGGTGGTCTTTATATAAAGATAACGATTTTACATACATAACCTTCAATATTTTCTTTATTACATGGAGAGATTTTTGTAATCACGAATTACACGTAGAACCTGATTAATGACTCTATTACACCGTTTGACTGTAGGTTTTGTATTTTGGAAATTCCGCAGTGTGAAACATTTTTGAAGATATTATATGCAACGTAACTTCACCTTTTTTTATTAATTACATATATCATGAGTATCATTATCTTTTGATTAAACTACAAAAAAATAATCTATGAATTATACACTCGATTTCAATGTTCTACTTGATCTTTAAAAAGTAATATTATGGAACTTGATCTTTAATATTTATCTCAATGTGGTTTTGAGTTGCTGTAATCTAAGGTTAGAAAAATAAAATCATCAAAATAAATTTCAATAGTTAAAGACTGGATTAAGACAAATTTTAAAGATCAAGTACAATATTATTATCTTTTGGGATATTTACACCCATAACCCTGAATAATCGTAATTATTCCAGGAACCCTCGATAATCACGAATTACACCTAAGTCCTTGAGTAATGCTTAACTCTTACACACATAACTCCGTGTTAATTCTCATCAAATTTCCCATTATCAATGACGATATCCGTCACGTATTTTATATTTTGTACCCTCTAACTTTTAATTATTTACAAATAAGATCATCCCCTTCCTACTCCTTCCCCCTTCGTCCTCCAAGCACCACATCCACCTCCCCCCTGTCGACCGCCCCGTCTCCCACCGCCCAACCCACCCCCACCCTCCTCCTCCGGCTACAACCCCAGGTGGAGACCCCCCCCCCCCTTCCCTCCTGCCGCTCGCAGCCCTCCATGCCCCAGGTCAGGCCCTCCCTCCTTCCCCCCTTCGTCATCCAAGCAGCACCCCCGCATGCCGGTCGCCCTGCCACCAACTCCTTCCCTGCCTCGTGCACATCCCCACCGCCCCTTCCGTGCCCCTCCCTGCCCCACCGACCCAAGCATCGTGCCCCACCCTCCCTAATTACGTTGGCGCACCACGCCTCCCTCCCTCCCTACCTGCGCAACCCCCCTCCCCCCGACCGTCGCACCCCCTCCTGCCGACCACGGCCTGGTAGGCTCCCCCTCCTGCAGGTTCCATTCCGCGCTCGCAAAGCCCCCCCACCCCCCGACCGTCGCAGTCCCTCTTGCCGACCTCCGCCTGTAGGCCCCCCTCCTGTAGGTTCCGTTCCGTGCTCGCAAAGCCCCCCTCCCCCCAACCCCACTGTAGCTTCCGCTCGAGCCCCCGTCGACCAACCACCTGGAAGCCCCCCTGCCTGCAGCTTTCGCTCGCGCTCGGCAAAGCTCTCATCGCCTGCAACCCCCCCCCCCTCCCCCACACACACACACCCCCACACCACTCCCCTGCAAGCCGCAAGCTTCTCCCGTCGACCCCCATGCCGCCTCGGATGCCTGCAAGAAAAATCTCTGTTTGCATGGATTCTATCTAAGAGTTGCTTGCCGAGGAAGAAGAGGAAGGAGAGCTGGTCGGTAGGAGTTCGAGGTTGCTGAATGAGGAAGGGGAGCAAGTCGAAGGTGGGGGGAACTGTTGGAGGAGGAGGGGTTCTTTTTCCTTTTAGTTTGATTTATTTTTAACCGTTGGATTGGTGCTAGGTTAGATTAACTCGATGGTTTGGATAGGATTAACGGTTGAAACTAACAGAAGTTATGGGTGTGAGACGGAGTAATATTAGAGATGTCTCATGTAATTCGTGATTATCGAAGGTACTTAGGATAATTATGATATTACTCAGGATTATGAATGTAAATATCCCTTATCTTTTAAAGTTCAGATATATTAAAATCTGGTATATAGTTTGGCAACTTTTGTGTAATTTACTCTTTACTTTTTTTTAGTGTTAGCTGCCTGCAGATATACATGGTAATGCGGTGTCATATCCCACGAAGTAAACTATTCATGGACGCCTTTTTGTATACAGCCTTATCCGAAACTGGCAGTTTGAGTCTTCTAATCTCACCAGATAAGAAGAAGGACGTTGCACCTTTGGACTATTTTAATAATATTGTCCGTATTCTGCGTATTTACAAAAACACGCCTGTAAATATTACGTAATTTTCCATTGTATCCCTGTTCTCATAAGAATTGGCATATGAGGTAAATCTAAACTTGTTGGGTTGTCATTCGTTGTATATTCCTAATTAGATGCTTTTAGGTATTACAAAAATAAGAATAAATAATCATCCATTCCTTGTTTCAGATTTAATAAAATTTATTGTAACGAATTCGATTGAAATCAACAACCACTGTCCCTTATTATTGAAAAGTGAAGAGGAACTTTGATTTAACACACATTTTTAGTAAACTTGTTAAAATCAAGCTATAAAAAGTTTGTTAAGAGGCTCATGAGCCAACTCAAAATAAACGAGTTTGAATTCGAATCGTCATTCTTTGACTTGAAGATTATCGAGTTTGAATCTAAATCGGGGTTAACTCCACTCGTTCGAAGTCGATGGACACCCTTAAATTGATGGCATAGTAATCAACGAATAGCATAGATTTCATTAATAACCATGTCTAATATAAATATAAAATGATAGCATCGTATAAGGTGAGATGCCGGCATTTGAGTCTCACAAGTCTAACACAATGAGGAGATTTTCTCATCATAAAACAAACCCTATATGATAATCTAGAAAAAGATAGAATTAAAACCGAATACAGAGAAGGGTGAGAGTATCGGTGCAAAATCCCTAGAGAACAATACAAAATGGTTCTGCGAATATCCTGCAGGCGCGGCGAAGGTACCGCGAAGGAATACCGCATATTTATATGCGGAGAAACGCTGCGGCGCTTCGCTGCGGCGCTTCCGGTGTGCGGTCACCGCCCGCTTATTCTGGCCGCAGACACGTGTCGGCCTGGATATCATCCCATTCTCGACACGTCGGATTGCGTGAAGGGTAACCTTAGATTGCTCAAAAGACAACAGAAGGGAGTGCATTTAGACGTTATTCTGTCTTCGTTCTGTAGTGAAGAACTAAAGAAATATATGTCCCGATTCATTGAATCCAAGCTGTGAGCGCTACGTCTTTGGAGTTATGCACCGGGAAAACAAAACAGGACAGTTTTACGTCCAGATGCATGCGACTGATGTGTTGTAAATTATTGGAAAATAATGACATAATGTCCTTGGTTGTAAATTAATTATTCGATTTATATTAGGGATTTAATAATAGGGTAAAATGGGGCTGCCCCCTGGCCTTATTTTTCCCTCATTTTTTTTATTTCTTTGGAAAATAAAAAATTGTAAATTCATCATTATATCCCTCTAACATTCTATTAAAATTTCATCAGAAACAGAGACTCCTAGGCCCTTCATACAGACGTCATTTTTTTAACGATTGCAGGATTTTTTAAATCGACCATGTTTGGATTGAGGCCGTAGGAATCTATGTTTCTGACGAAATTTTAATAGAATGTTAGATGGATATAATGATGAATTTACAAATTTTTATTTTTCAAAGAAAAAAAATGAGAGAAAAATAGGGGTGGGAGTAGCCAAGTTAGCTACCCATTTAGCCCTTAATAATATTGATAATTTCTTCTATGTAAAATGGTGTGTAATAAAAGCCCATGTTACCTCCCATTGACAATGTGATATTTTCTATCGATTAGATCTTTTTAAGTAAAATATTGTAAGTAGTGATTAGGTGCAAAATAGATGGTGAAACTCTACGAAAGAGAAGCAGTTGATTTAATCATGAATCATTATATTTCATCATGAATCATTATCAGATTCCATCAACTTGTATTATTTTTTGAATATAAATAATATTGTCAGTGATTGGAGTATAAATCAAACAACCAATGGATATAGATATCATAAAAAATATTTAAACTATTTTTAACATTGTTTTCAATGTATTATCTTTAATAAAACAATATCGTCATATACAATGAGACGAATCATTGAGACGGATCATTTTCTCCAACTAATTGAAAAAAGATATAATTTTCCCATTTCTCTTAATAGATTAGTGACCAACGTTAATCATTTCAATGAAAAGTATCATATTGTAATTAACAACTTTTATCAAAAAGTTTTATTGACACATGAATAGCATTTAATTGTTAGAGTAAGCTTATACAATGATTTGTACAAAATTTACTTGTGATATCAAAAATGTTGGCAACTGGAATATCTACATTCTATTCATGGAAAAAGGAATTCCAACGTCATCAACGAAAATAAGTCCATAAAGCATCAGTGAAAGATATTGAGAATATTTCTGTTGAAAAATCGGTCTATTTCTTGGTAGGAGGGGATAGTGCCCACGAAAATTATACCACATTTTATTGCATATTCTATCTCCTTTAAAAATATAATTAAAATAATTTATGTTTTCTTGTTTTTGTTCAGCACAACTTTTCAGAAGTTTGAAGAAAAAGTCCAAATACCGATATTAAGGACCTCCTTATTAATTACTCAATGACGCCAAGGGTTGCTTAAAATAAGTCGAAAATGGTATTTTCTATAATGATCAATATGATACAAACTTTAATCTTCTGGTAACTATAAAGGGAGATTTTGAAATATTGTCACGGTATATTATGGGACGGAAATAAAAATTAGCACTACAAGAAAATTGACTTAAGGTAATGAATAATTTGAAATTCATTATCATTTTTTCCGATGTTAAAGATATATGAAACAATATAATTTGTTGTCAAATCATCTTTTCTTCTTGTCGTTAGTAGCGGATTTTGCATCGTTATTAAAGATACATATAAAAATGATTCTTTGTTGACTTATTCATCAATATTAATATTAATCATAGATAAATTTAATGATAATTATAAGAAAAAAATTAATGAAGAATCATAATTATATGATTTGTTGTGAGGAATTAGTAATGGATACAATATTTGTTGTGAATTTAAAGAAGCAAGTAACAAATGATACTCATTAATATATACACAACATAAATTACAGATAATGCGAGCATGGATTAGTCACATTCTGCTCGCATTATAATCTTAATGTAGTAATATTGGGCATATGCGACTACAAGTAGTCGAAAGTATTGTGTTCGCATGTACGTGGCTACAAAATCGATTACTACCACAAATTTGTCGCATTGTCTGTAGAATGCGAACACAATGGTCCCATGTGTTCGTAATATCTATTGGCAGTATATAAAAAACACATCAAAATGTGACTACAGAGGGGACTACATGTAGCCACATTATTTGATGTCAGAACAAAAAGTTTTTTACTTGGTTCAATTTCGTCGAGCCTTTCCAGCTTACCTCGTAATTACCTATATTTTACAAGTATATAAAAAGTGTACATATACAAGAATGCACTAATTCTATATAATCTACATTCACAATCAAGTATCATGAGTATATCCATATTCACAATCAAATATCGCAAGTATATCAACATTCACAATCAAGCATCACAAGGTGTTCTACATTCACATATGCCACAACATAATATATAGTAAGAATAATTTGAACTTATAACCATAATGTTAATGACAAAGAGTTGTGAATGCTAAATTATAAGTTATACAATACTACATGCCATTGAGTGTGAAATCCTTCACTTCTTCCACTGAAAAAGGATGCTCTTCCCCATTTCTTTCCTTCTTTGCATATGCCACAACACAATATATCGTAAGAATAACTTAAACTTAGAATCATAATGTTAATGATAGAGAATTGTGAATACTAAATTATAAGTTACATAGTACTATAGACCATCGAGTGTGAAATCCTTCACTTCTTCCATTGATAAAGGATGCTCTTCCACATTTCTTTCCTTCTTTGTATGTCACGACACAATATATCACAAGAATAAATTGAACTTAGAATCATAATGTTAATGACAAAGAGTTGTGAATAATAAATTATAAGTTACATAGTGCCATCGAGTGTGAAATCCTTTCCATTGATGAAGGATGCTCTTCCCCATTTCTTTCCTTCTTTGGCTTTGCCTCTCCGTCTCTATTCCCTCCTCTACCTCAACATCCCTTTCACGAATGACAACTCTGCGATAAATTGATCGTTGCTTCATGACCCTAGGTTTCTCTTAAGGTCCCAAGTGCAAGTCCCAAGGTCAAACTTAAGGGGGTAAAATGAGGTTCAAAATGGTTCTCAAATAATTCAAATGATTTAGGTTTTCAAAGAAGAATCTTTTATGATTTTGGTTTTTGTAATTTTTGTGGATTTTTGAAATAGAAATGTAATTAAACCAAAATATGATGCATGAATTCTAACAATTATTTTCATTCAAGATAACAATACTATGCAATATGTGAGGATAAAATGAATAAATGCATTATTTTGTGAATTTTAAATGACAAAGAAATGAATGCAATGATAAATGCAAAAGCAAGCAGGCCAAGTGAGTCAATTTAATTCACTAAGCTCTCCCCCTTTAAATATTTTCAAAAAATAAATTTTCGATAAATATCTAATCAATCCCAAATAAATTCCTAAATAAGTGCTCAATTTTTCCCGAAGATTATGAGCAATAGAGATCAATATCTAAGAATAAATGTACTCAATATTTATAAATAATCTCTTTAATTTATTATTGTTGAAATATGTTTCCAAATAGTTAATTCACTGTTCTAAATGATTTGGAATTAAATAAGGTTTAAATCGACATAAAGAATGCCATATTCTAAAATTTGTTCAAGATATATTTAGTAGTAATTTAGGGACCTAAATGTAATATAAATAAATACAAATACTTGTAAAAAGGACCTTATGAGGACTGATTTTGAGAAAAGAGAGAAGAAGAAAGAAGGGGGAATAAGAAAAAGGACAAGGGGGGTATACTTATAGAAGATTCCTTAGGAGTGAGTAACAGAGGGCTCTCTGGTCTTCGCTCAAGTCTCTGACGAAGAGGATGATCATTACTTCCTTTTGGGAATGTAGTAGCAAGGTTGATGTGATCTTGGATTATGCCAGTCAGGAGGTCTTCATCGTGAACTTCGATTATGCTGTCACTATGGATGAGAAGCGAGCCATCTCTCCCTCTCTTGATCGTGAATGATGGTAAATATGGCGGATCGGAGTACATAGTCGTTTGGGGTTCAATGGAGATCGAGATCGAAATGGGAGTTCGACAGGAGATTTGGGATGCATAGCAGTTGTTGTTGTTGGATCTTCCTAAATCCAACAATTTGTGAAGGTCGTGTGGGGGGCACATGTAGATCACGTGGGGAGGAGTGGAGTGAGTAGGGGAGATGCTTCGTCGTTGGATCCTTCTTGATCCAATAACCAAGATAGGTGGTGCCAAAGGACAAGGGGTCTTTGACTGAGCAAGAGGTGGGTTGACTAGACGGTGATGTGTACAATTGGGGATGAGCTACTTGTACGTTGACCATGTTGACCAATGCAATAAATACAAGAAAAATAGATTAAAAATAGTAAATGACTTCAAATGAAAATTTTCTCAAAATGAAGAATGTAGTCCTAAATGATTCTACAATATTCATGAAGGATTAAAATGCAAATTGACTCAAATATGCATGATATGTATTTTAGATGATATTTTATGTATATAAAACCAATTTTTTATTTTTTTGTAATTTTTATTTTATTTTCTATCAATGAATAATGTATGCAAAAATCAAATATGATGTAAAATAATGCAATGGTCTCTAACGTAATTTTCTTTTGAATTTTTTAAGAGTTAATAAGAGGTTGGAATAAATTAGGGAAGTAAATTATATACAGGTGAAAATCTAAGAAGCACTCACCTGCCACGCCATGGGCTTCTTGTGTGGACCACTGACCACCACCCATGTGGGCCTTTACCCACCATTCCTTTAGTGTCATCTCACGTTGGGAAGCCACATGTTGTCACAAAGATTAAAATTAACAACCAAAATGAAGAAAGTAAGAATTTGAATTGTAATGTATACTTACCAATTCAACCATCATGACCCCAATGCTCTTGGCATCACTATTAGATTTGATCTTTTTCTTCCATCTATTGGTTCTTCCCACAAGAGATCATCTCCCCAAATATTCACAAGTGAAGAAATCACAATATTCGACTCCACCTGTTTGGAACCAGATAATGTAAGGATGTCAAAGACTGAAATAACATTGAGCAAATCAATACTTAATACCTCTCACCAGTGCACCAATATGGGAGAATTATTTGACCCTCTCCCATTTAACCTCCCCCTCCAGGTTGGCCAATACAATCTTTTTGGCCCTATAAATGTCATATGTAATCCCTTTGCTGGTCAGATGAGTTAGAGGGATACCGAACATCCCTAAAGTATGCTTGGGACAAATGCCATAGGTGTTATGCTTTTGAAATTTACTTTTATCAAACATATATGAGTCAAGAGAACTCTCAAATATATATACAGATAAATTTACTTACATAGACACCGTCCAAGATCCTCTGTTGGTCAGATGGACTCATACGAGTCCATCTATAGTCCTCACAATCCTAGAATCTCTTCTAGGCCTTGCACAGCTCCTTCGCTACAATATGTTGATCCTTCATGGATAAATGTATCGTTAAACTTCATCATATAAATAAGTTTGACATAGTATGTTAGGAATAATATGAAAATTTAGAAATTTAATTAAGGAAGAGATATCCATCAGGCATGAGCTCCAAGAAGCGATAGGGCGGCTTGGGCCATGCCAACGGAGGTGGTAGGAAGAGACATGGAAGGAGTGTTGCGTACATACTCCACATCTGACATCGGCTCATCCTCGTGGCATGAAGATCGTGGAGTAGGCCAATGTCGGAAGGGGATGGATGGGTCGGAGTAGGCTCCACATACCGGAGTAGGTACGCGGGTATCTCCATCCCAAGAGAGATGAAATTGTGAACCAATGCACTCATCTCTCGGTCCCATGATCCACCGACTGTACCTTGAAATCAACAACATAACATATAGTTGTATATTTATAAAAAAATATAATGTGAATTTTAAATTAAATTTGTCACATATAAAAAATATTTATTAATGTTATAATGGGATGGAGGTCGTAGATCTCCAGAACCACCACATCTGCCACAGTGAAAGACTGTTCGATCCCCTTGTCATTTTTATTATAACATTGAGATCCAACGATCGATCAAAAATCACATGAAACTTAATACAAAAATTAATCCCGAAGTGCAAGTCCCAAGGTCAAACTTAAGGGGGTAAAATGAGGTTCAAAATGGTTCTCAAATAATTCAAATGATTTAGGTTTTCAAAGAAGAATCTTTTATGATTTTGGTTTTTGTAATTTTTGTGGATTTTTGAAATAGAAATGTAATTAAACCAAAATATGATGCATGAATTCTAACAATTATTTTCATTCAAGATAACAATACTATGCAATATGTGAGGATAAAATGAATAAATGCATTATTTTGTGAATTTTAAATGACAAAGAAATGAATGCAATGATAAATGCAAAAGCAAGCAGGCCAAGTGAGTCAATTTAATTCACTAAGCTCTCCCCCTTTAAATATTTTCAAAAAATAAATTTTCGATAAATATCTAATCAATCCCAAATAAATTCCTAAATAAGTGCTCAATTTTTCACGAAGATTATGAGCAATAGAGATCAATATCTAAGAATAAATGTACTCAATATTTATAAATAATCTCTTTAATTTATTATTGTTGAAATATGTTTCCAAATAGTTAATTCACTGTTCTAAATGATTTGGAATTAAATAAGGTTTAAATCAACATAAAGAATGCCATATTCTAAAATTTGTTCAAGATATATTTAGTAGTAATTTAGGGACCTAAATGTAATATAAATAAATACAAATACTTGTAAAAAGGACCTTATGAGGACTGGTATGCAAAAAGTACTTTATCCAACGAAAGGGGCTTTGTTGTCAATCCGAGAGAGCACTCTTCTCCAGCTGGATAGAGGAGATGACACTTCTATATGAAATGTGATGATTGATACATGACTGCGGGGATGATGCTAGTGGTTTCTCAGCTGTTGGAAAGGCGTCTAGACCACAGAGGAAGGGGTTGGGGTGGGTGGATGTTGCTCCTTGTAATCATATGCGATTGGGAAAAAGGAGAGTAGCTCTACCGCGGTCTCGGTCGAAGGGAGGAGTTACGCAAGAAAGAAGGTGAATGTGAGGGGATTTCGAAGATGGAGGCGATTGGGACGATCGAGCGTGATAGAGAAGTAGATTGGGAATTTTGAGAAAAGAGAGAAGAAGAAAGAAGGGGGAATAAGAAAAAGGACAAGGGGGGTATACTTATAGAAGATTCCTTAGGAGTGAGTAACAGAGGGCTCTCTGGTCTTCGCTCAAGTCTCTGACGAAGAGGATGATCATTACTTCCTTTTGGGAATGTAGTAGCAAGGTTGATGTGATCTTGGATTATGCCAGTCAGGAGGTCTTCATCGTGAACTTCGATTATGCTGTCACTATGGATGAGAAGCGAGCCATCTCTCCCTCTCTTGATCGTGAATGATGGTAAATATGGCGGATCGGAGTACATAGTCGTTTGGGGTTCAATGGAGATCGAGATCGAAATGGGAGTTCGACAGGAGATTTGGGATGCATAGCAGTTGTTGTTGTTGGATCTTCCTAAATCCAACAATTTGTGAAGGTCGTGTGGGGGTGATAAACCGCACTTTATCGAGGGTCTAAATATGTCGCTGTGGCGACCCACAATAAAATGTGATTAATCAACAATGAACCCACAATCAAGTATCAAACAATGAAAAACAAGTGTGGAGTCAAATTTATTTTTTAACTCTGCACAAATGGTGTATAGTGACAAGTATGCAGAGAGTTCGAACACAGGGAGCAAGCAGGGTAGTTCAAGCAAATGTAAGCACAAGTGTGTGTGTGTAAAGTGTCTACACTAAGCAAGCAAGCAACTACAATTTTTGTGGGTTTTTAATTTTTAATTTTTTTTGTTTTGTATTTTGATTTTTAATTTTCTGATTTTTATAATTTTATATTTTATATTTTTCTTTTTCTTTTTCAATATTGGAATTTAAAGACAATGGAATAAAAGACAAGATAGAATATTTTTAAAACTAAGTAAAAATTGCCAAAAATTCGGAAACAAATTGTTTTTAGTCTTTTTAGGGTTTTTTACTGTTTTTGTGATTTTTGGAAAATTTTCAAGGTGTTTTTGGTATTTTTAAATACTGAAATAAAGCAAGACAGTGCAAATAAGGCTGGCTGTGAATAAAATGAGATTTAAAAATAGCAACCAGAAGCTCTAAATTTTCACACTATTTTTCAAATAAAAAGGACAAAATAAGGAACAAACATAAACTGAGTTTTTGATTTTTGGAGTTTTCTACTATTTTATATATTTTTTTGAAGTTTTTGAGTGTTTTTAAATTTTTAGTGTTTTTCTTTTGAACTTTTTAATGATTTTTGGACTGACACTAAAATAGGATAAAATAGACACTAGGTGATTTTTTTTTGGAATTTTTAGAGGAGTCTTAATATTTTTTTGGTATTTTCTAAACTAGACAGTGCATAAATAGCAAGTTTTTGATTTTTAATAAATATAAAAATAAAATAAAATCAAAAACTAAATAGATGGCGTCAAAGTACACGTGTCCAGGTGCTTAATCCTCTTTTTGTGGAATTTTTGGACTTCAAATGATATGTTAAATAATTAGAACAAGTATCCAAACATTAAATAGTCCTGGCAGGGGTATATGTGCAAAATCTCAAACATCCAGGGGCATACATGCAATTTTCCACAAGAATATACTACTGAATTAAATAACTTCTGGTCCAACAACAAATTACAAAACCCGCAAGGGGTGTTTTGGCAAATATCCCACCCACGCGCATGCGGAGCACGCGCCTGGGGAGGACTACTTAGATATTCTACAAAACCTTGGGGCGTAACTGCAAAATTCCAGAAATTAATTAACTGCGGTGAAAGTTACTGTACTAAATTTATATAATACAAACTCCGGGGGCCCTGACGCAAAGTCGCCAAGATCACGTGCGAGGAAGCGCGTGACCTGACGGGGACTCAAATGTAAATAGTTAAAAGTACGGGTGGTCCTTTGAAAATAATCCAAAGCTAAATACTGGCAGATGAAAGATTAGATAGTTCTAATTAAATACAAAAAGGCAATGGGTATGATAGCAAAATTACCCACAAAGGGGCGCCATCCAACGGCGTGGCAAAAGCCACTTAAACACGTGTCAGCAGAGGGACGGCCGATACCCCTTCGGATTTGAGGGCTAGGATTAGATCACGCAACGGCGATCAACGGCTGGAGATGCTCAGGATCCGACGCTAGCTGGAGCTCTGCAAGAACAGATCAAGATCGGACGGCTGGAGGATCGCGGAGGAAGAACACCATGATGAACTCGCCGATGGCGAGCTTGGAATCGAGCTCGCTCCCTCCTCCGGTGGGCTTCTACGCCCCAAAATGGCTCCTGGGTCTCCTGGAAGGTTCCTCGAGCCTGCGGTCGGGCCAAAATGGGCAGGGTAGCTCCGGTGCGCCGCCGCGAGCTCGAGGGAGGAAGGTGGCTCCAGATGCCCTTCTCGGGTCAAAAATCGAGGCGTGGAAGCCTCTCCTGGGTCCTGCAATCAACAAGAAAACGCAGCAGCAAAAATATGCAGAACTCGGGTTCGAAGGGGCGCAAGGTGAAAGTGCGGCGTGATGAAGTGGTGGTCGCCGGAGCTCGTGAGCTCCGGCTAGGTGTTCCGATGACTGGATCGGGTGGTTTCAATGATTTAAATGGCAATGTAAATAGACAAAACGAAATCCTAAGCTATCAGCGATTTAACTATAAGAAAAACGAGAAGGAAATTGCCCTCAAATGGCGTTGACCACGAGGAAAGAACCTCGACGGCCGTACGGCCGGAGGTGGTGGAACTCGGCACTAGGTGCTCCGCCGCACCTCGCCTGAGATGGGGGAGGACTCCCCTGTCACTGGAGATCAACCCTCGACCCTCACCCGGAGGTTTTTGGCGCCCAAGCCGGTTCAAAGGTTGGAGGGAGTTTTGGGTGGTCTTTTGAAAGATGGCTCTGGAGCGACTTTCGAGGAGGCGTCACGGGTGTTCCTTTGATCCAATCCCCGAGATGATGCATGGGCGAGCTAGGTGGATCAGAGGTCTTCAACTTCGCAGAAGGGACCGAGGCCAATCGGTGAAAGATTTGGCCTGGAAAAAATCCACGAAGTCCAAGGAAAATGCAAATTCTGACATGTACAGACCTTGGTCAGAGAGCTGACCAAGGTCAACCAAGGGCTGAAGCTGGTTGGTCCACGTGGACCAACCAGAAAAACCTTGGAAAAAATGTTTTATTAATTCCTTTTAAAATAGAAAATGAATTAATTAAATCTTGGTTATAAAATAAAAAATGTTTAAAAATTTATAAATTATTTTATTATGATTTTTATTTATTTTTATGAAGTATATTTTTACAAGTTTGCATTTATGCCCTTATATAGGTATATTATTCTATGTATTGTGTTTACAAGTATTTTTATTTTGTATTTTATTTAGGTTTTTATTCTAATTTTAATATACATAATTATTATAAGTAATATTTACAACATTATAAAAATATAAAAATGAATAAATATTTAATAAAGAATAAATTGAATATTTTAATATGTACAAGTATACAATAGGGGTCCAAAACTCAACTTTCAAACCGTAGCTCCGCCAAATGCGAAACCACCGCCATTAAATAGCTTATTTTCTTCTATATACAATTAAAGGTGAGTATGCTGCATTTGGAGTTTTTGTTTGTGAGATACGGGTCTGGGAAGTTGGGATTCTGGATTTTTATTCAGACCATAACTTTTTATCTGTACATTATTTTTCTGTGAAATCAATTTTGTATTTTTCTTTATTAAATTATCTACAACTTTCATGTACAAAGTTTATTTATTTGATGAATAAAAAGTGGAACCAAAAATAGGTCCCAAAATGAATAAGGAATGAATTAATAGGTATTTGACCCTTATCTCCCCCTACTTTATTCCTGGTCGACCTATTCATCAAGATGCCTAGGTCTCGGGGTATTGGGTCATAAAATATTTACAATATTTTATTCTTTTTCTTTTCTTTATTTATTCTATAATTTTGGCCTTAATTACAGTATTTTATACACTATTGTGATGCACATGCATGGATGCTAAGATGGTGATTTTAATGCTATTTACAGGCATTTGCTAGGGTTTTTGGTGCCAAAATGATAGAATAAAGATGATGAAATGTGGATTCATCATCCCCCTATACTTTACCTTTGCTAGTCCCTAGCAAACACTTATGCAATAAGTGCAAAAAGAAAAAGAAAGAAAAGAAAAAGAAGAAAGTTGGAGTTCATTTGATTATTAAACTTGTCTTCACAAAATCAAAGTTTGGAGCTTAAGTCGGACCCTTGGAATTTAAGTGCGGTCGGAACCTTAATGAGAACCAAGTTTGAAATCCAACAGTCCTTGAGACTCCCAAAACTCTGTCCAAGTCTCCTCAATAGCCAGGTCAGAAATACTTCAACTCATACGCAAACTCTTATGACTATGAATCTAACTCGTACAGTGTAAGTGATATGTAGCTCCCCACCTCAGAAGTAACAAAGAAACAACCTCCCCCAACCTGGTAACTCTAATGCCTCAGTCTAGCAACTCTTTCCTCGAGAAGCGGGGTATTCCCTTCTAAGTTCAAGTGCAACCGGCTCAAGAAGAGGGGGAAGAAGTATAGACTTTTGGGAGCTCAACCAGTGTAGCTAAGTCTCCCGCTGCAAGCTTCACGAGATGTGACATGGATACCATAAGCTTTTGCTTTATTGGACTATATACACTCCGGTGGGGTTATTAAATTTTCAATCCGACCCACCACTTTTTTGGAGTTCTTCTTTTTTTTTCTTTTTTTTTTCAATTGCATCTGTACAACATATCTACATGGTGCAGCATATATACAAGAAATTTTCCTCTTGAGCCAGTAGACTATCCCTCTTTTGAAGCTTTATTGCAACCCACAGCTTCTGTCTTTAGCCTTCATCACCACTAGACCAAGTTGAGGTGCACTTCCTTCACTATAAGAAGAAGAGAGGTTCCGCCTAGAAGTACTACCCTCATATGCTACCCCAAGTCAAAGGAAACTGCCTCCTCACCACCTCATCCGTGGAGAGCTATGTGAAAGGTGCAGGTGTCCAAGTTAGGTCATTATCAACAAGAGTCGTGCGTGTGCTCCGAAATATTCTACTTAGGCAGTCAAGAATCCATTGAACCAAGTCCCGTGATCCTCAAAGAATTAAGTCAACTAGACCTGAAGTACCTCAAACTCAGTTCCTATAAGGTTCCTGTTATTAGTTAGATTTTAAGGTCCAATCAAGCTCCAATCTCCGGATTTTACTTAGACTTGTTCAACTGTCAAACTCAATCCGAAAAATGCTCATGCTATGCTATGCAAGAAATATTTTTGTGATGCAATTTTCAAGATTTTGAATTTTTTATGGATTTTTGAAAAGATGATGCATGCGTATGCAGATGCATTTTTTGTATTTTTCAAAAAGATCTTTCAAATGTTTTTGGATTTTAATTTTGCAAATGTTTTTGGGAATTTTTGAAAACAAAAAGTTTTGGCTAAAAACTAGGTGAAAAATATGTACACGGGAGTTCTTCTTATATATACAAGAAGTGGATTTTACGAATTTACAAGGGCAAGTGGTCAATTTTATAAGTACATCTATATAGTGGATTTTGGTGGGATGTTTGTATTCCTCAAACTTATTTGACACAAGGTTTTTCAAACAATTTTTTGAAAACTATAGTCCAAAATAATTTTTACAAACATGTACACTCATTTGAAAATCATTTTGCAATCGGTTTTCAAAACAGTATATATATGGGTTTTTCAAATATTTTTGCAACCATTTTTCAAACCATTTGCAAATAATTTTTCAAACATTTTATTTCACATAAAGAAAATGAATTTTACAGATCACACATTTTTACAAAGGTTGAAAACATGTAACAAAATATTTTCAAAATAGTTTTCAATAGATGTTCACAAAGGTTTTCAAACTATTTTTCAAACATTTTGCAAAAAATCTTTTCACCTGATTTATTAATCAGTATGTACAAAAAGAATTTGAGGAATGATAACACCTTTTTATTAGAGATTTTTAATGAAGTTTAAAGTATTATTAGCCATATTAGGAAAATACGAAAGTACGAGTTATGGCTAAAGTATATACGTAGTATATACGACCCCCTATACTTAGCTGGAGCTATGTCCTCATAGATCGGAGAGAAAAGAGAAGACATAACTCGTACTAAGTATAGGCAAGTCTAAAGAATGAATGAATCAATGAATGAGAAGTTGACCTTCCCCCTATACTTAGGATCAAATAATCCTAAGTATAGCAGACTGTACACAAAGCAAGGAGGGTCAAGGGTGGGAATTAACAGATCGTACTCAGATTGTCTCCCCCTATACTTAGGGTAAGATATCCCTAAGTATAGACAAGAAGAGGAGACAATGGAGAGGATCAAAGAATGGAAATACTCGGGGTGCACACCCCCTCTATACTTAGGACAAAGTACGTCCTAAGCAAGGCAAACACGAGAATGGGTGGTCGAGCAATACTGAAGAAAGAACCAAGGTACATAAGGGAATATACAACAGAGATGGATATACACATGATCAAGAAGGTAGAAAGCTGACCTTCTTGCGAGACCGCTGAGGGATAGATCTGATATGGTGTATGTCGACATCGGGGTCCACAGTGGACGGAAGCCGATCAGGGTCGACACGGTGAAGGCCCTCAGTGGAATCAAAACGGAAAGGGACGAACTGATCAATGGAAGCAGTATGGCTGGGTTCTCCCTTGGTGGTCCTATGGTGTGAAGGCGCAGACGGGTGAGTGGAAGAAGTACGACTAGGTCCGGCCTTGGAAGTCTCGCCGATATCAAAGTGAAATGGGACAAACTCATCATCCTCGGAAGAAGTGTAATCGGAGTCGTCCTGCGAGTCCTCGTCCAGGTCAAAATCAAAAGGAATAAAATCATCTGTGGAAGTATACGAACTCTGTTCGTCCTCTATAATCTCAACCGGATCATCTTTCTCATCAAAAGGCCCGAATTCCCGAATAAAAGCAATCAAATCAAATTCGGCCTTTGGCTCATCAGTATCTCTGTGGACAGGAGCGGACTCATCAGTGGAAGTAGTCAAAACAGGTTCGTCCTGTCTAGTCTTACATGGGTCATTTGTTTCTTTATGAGGTCTCTCAAAGTAATGGGCAACTTCATAAACATCCTCAATTATTTTGGTATCTTCCCCCTGCTCAAATGGTTCAATCACATAAATACTATGGATCTCATCAACACATCGCCACACACCCGGAGGAGGATTAGTGAGGTCCATGCTTTCCGACTTCCTCCCCTTTCGGGGGATCCGTCGGGTCTCATCAGGGATCGCTAAGGAAGTATCTCTAGTAGCATCAGGTAGGTCACAGGCCTCAGAGTCAGCTATAATCGGTGAAGATGCATCAGGTGCAGGTCTCTGGTCAACTGTGGGTGTGGTGATCAACGCTTCGCTCTCGTCAATAGGACGGAAGTGAATCTCTCCTGATCCATAGTCAATAACGACCCTCGCAGAGGCGAGGAATGGTCGTCCCAAGATGATTGGAGATGGCTCCCCTGTGGAGTTCTCCATAGGCAACACGACAAAATCAACATGGTGGATCGTGCCCTGAATAGAAATGACGGCGTTTTCAAGGATACCCTTCGGCCTCTTGATGGATCCATCAGCAAACTGAACGATCATCCTGGTTTTCTTGAGAGGCCCTAAGTGAAGAGACTGTACCAGCGAGAAGGGTAATATGCTAATCGAAGCACCGCCGTCTAGGAGAGTGCGATCACAAGTATGGTCAGAGATGGTGCAAGTGATGAAAGGTGTAGCTGTGTTCTTCTTCTTGGGAATGGGACGGTGTGTGATGGCGAGGGCAGTGGCCATGGTCAGAATGTGACGCTCAGATCTGCTCCTCCGCTTTCTCTTCTTGGGAAGAGGAGCAGATAATTGGGTCATGGCCTGTTGAAGTGGGGCACGGATGATCTCATGAATAGTAGCCACCACTTCGGGTTCAGTCAACATTTTTTTGAATTTTTGGACCTCCGCCATACAAGGGAGGAAGTCGGAATCAGCATATACATGAGGCATGCCAAGAGCAGTCTGTACAGCGGCATCCTCGGGGTAAAAGGTGGGACTGGATGTGAATGGGTGTGTGGTCAAGGGTTCTGACAAGTGGATTCTCTCCTCAAAATCTTGATCAACCAAGTGTCTCCCGAAATCTTTTTGGATTTTTAAATTTTTCTCATTTTTTTGTATTTTTGGTGATTGCAAGCTCCCATGATTCTTCACAAGCGAAGCCGTATCCTCGATGAAAAGAGCACTAGTCCGATATTCTCTCAAAGTGTCAAGATTTTCCTTCATCAAATTGATGTGCTCTAGCATAAGGTTCATGACAACACTCATGGGGGTCGTGGGAGGTGACTCCAACAGGTCAGACTCGGGTGGATGTGAAGGTGGAGGCGGATAATATACATGTGGGGATGGAGGTGGGTAGAAGTCCGAGGTCTGGAACTGGGGCTGAGGCGGATATGTACAAAAATCAGAAAAACTAGGAGGAGGATCCTCCTGACAAAAGGGAGGTGGACCGGCTGGAGGGTACGAGGAATCCGCAAAATCCGGATAAAATGCACTCCAGGGGTCCATCTCGAAACAAAAGGAAGTGATTCGGGGGAGCACGGTGGTCAAATCAAGAGAGTGAAGAAAAAGGCGCAAATGCGCAGAGGATGATCTAGAATGCACACAAAACAATCACAAGCAAAAATGAAACAACCAAACCCTCAATTCACCTACTCAACTCGGTGAAGACCACAAATGCGGTCTTTTTATCTTGTCTGTTTTAGAGTTTAGGCGAAAAAGTCAAGAAGTTGCACAAACACTTAGGGGGCTTGAAAATAGGATTTTGGGCTCTATCCTTAGTGTATGCGCGAGCAATGTAAAACGAAGACAATGAGGGGATTACTCGCCCCAAGACAAATTTTTCTTTTTGGTAGTTTTTAGGGTCAAGTAATATTAACAGTCCCAATTTTATTGTTATCACTTTTTTTGGATTTTTAGTAAAAAATGCACGAACCTATCGAGGAGTCAATTTCACTTAGCACCTAGGTGATAAAAATCAGAGGTAGAGGAGCGGAAAAGCAAGGCAAGCGGCAAAACGATGATGAATGCTAAAGCGTAAAAGCTCACCTTGCCTCCAGCACTCTACATGCAAGGATGCTCAGCAGAATTGAAACCTAATCTATATGCAAATGCAAAGCCGATGAAATCGCCCTAAGTTTCAGAAATTGCTATTATCGTGAAGAACCACAAGTCGGCCACTTATCTTTAACCAAAGAGTCCGGTCTTGGCTTACCCCTCCTCTTCTCGACACACTCGAGTTCAGGAGTAGCGCTTGATGGGGCTCGCTCACGGCACACGGGTTAAGAGATAAATGAACAGACTATTTAAACTTTGACTAAGTCCAAACGCGGCTATAGGTACATGCAAGATATATTAGGTGTTTGGCCTTAATCTATCGCAAGCAATCCTAAATCTAAGGGCTCAATCACACAAAGTGAAGAAAACAAAACCGGAAAACAAAGTAAGAAAAAGGCGGTAAAAACCGATAAAAACGCGGTGAGCCCCCAAGTGAACACTCACTTGGGAATTGGGCCCGAAAGTCCAGTCCTGAGTACCTGTATTATTACAATATAGTGGTCTCTCTCTCACAAAAATTACAAAAATAAGTGCAGGAAATGAATTCTACAACTAAAGTAGAGCTCAATCTTCAAAATTTCCTCTTCGTCTCCTCGGTGCTTGGCTGGCAGATGCCTGCTTCACGTGGGTGCGTAGGCGCCTAGGGTGAAGCGCCTCCCTCGATCCGCGGTTCCTCGCACGAAGTCAACAAAAGAGAAGGTTAGACAGCTCAATAGATATAAAAATAGAGAAAATAAAATAGCAAAAATGAAAGCCGCAAAATAGACAATAAATCACAATCACAAACAAGAACCCGAACTACGCGCTGTTGCTCCCCGGCAACGGCGCCATTTGATAAACCGCACTTTATCGAGGGTCTAAATATGTCGCTGTGGCGACCCACAATAAAATGTGATTAATCAACAATGAACCCACAATCAAGTATCAAACAATGAAAAACAAGTGTGGAGTCAAATTTATTTTTTAACTCTGCACAAATGGTGTATAGTGACAAGTATGCAGAGAGTTCGAACACAGGGAGCAAGCAGGGTAGTTCAAGCAAATGTAAGCACAAGTGTGTGTGTGTAAAGTGTCTACACTAAGCAAGCAAGCAACTACAATTTTTGTGGGTTTTTAATTTTTAATTTTTTTGTTATTTTAATTTTTTTTTGTTTTGTATTTTGATTTTTAATTTTCTAATTTTTATAATTTTATATTTTATATTTTTCTTTTTCTTTTTCAATATTGGAATTTAAAGACAATGGAATAAAAGACAAGATAGAATATTTATAAAACTAAGTAAAAATTGCCAAAAATTCGGAAACAAATTGTTTTTAGTCTTTTTAGGGTTTTTTACTGTTTTTGTGATTTTTGGAAAATTTTCAAGGTGTTTTTGGTATTTTTAAATACTGAAATAAAGCAAGACAGTGCAAATAAGGCTGGCTGTGAATAAAATGAGATTTAAAAATAGCAACCAGTAGCTCTAAATTTTCACACTATTTTTCAAATAAAAAGGACAAAATAAGGAACAAACAGAAACTGAGTTTTTGATTTTTGGAGTTTTCTACTATTTTATATATTTTTTGAAGTTTTTGAGTGTTTTTAAATTTTTAGTGTTTTTCTTTTGAACTTGTTAATGATTTTTGGACTGACACTAAAATAGGATAAAATAGACACTAGGTGATTTTTTTTTGGAATTTTTAGAGGAGTCTTAATATTTTTTTGGTATTTTCTAAACTAGACAGTGCACAAATAGCAAGTTTTTGATTTTTAATAAATATAAAAATAAAATAAAATCAAAAACTAAATAGATGGCGTCAAAGTACACGTGTCCAGGTGCTTAATCCTCTTTTTGTGGAATTTTTGGACTTCAAATGATATGTTAAATAATTAGAACAAGTATCCAAACATTAAACAGTCCTGGCAGGGGTATATGTGCAAAATCTCAAACATCCAGGGGCATACATGCAATTTTCCACAAGAATATACTACTGAATTAAATAACTTCTGGTCCAACAACAAATTACAAAACCCGCAAGGGGTGTTTTGGCAAATATCCCACCCACGCGCATGCGGAGCACGCGCCTGGGGAGGACTACTTAGATATTCTACAAAACCTTGGGGCGTAACTGCAAAATTCCAGAAATTAATTAACTGCGGTGAAAGTTACTGTACTAAATTTATATAATACAAACTCCGGGGGCCCTGACGCAAATTCGCCAAGATCACGTGCGAGGAAGCGCGTGACCTGACGGGGACTCAAATGTAAATAGTTAAAAGTACGGGTGGTCCTTTGAAAATAATCCAAAGCTAAATACTGGCAGATGAAAGATTAGATAGTTCTAATTAAATACAAAAAGGCAATGGGTATGATAGCAAAATTACCCACAAAGGGGCGCCATCCAACGGCGTGGCAAAAGCCACTTAAACACGTGTCAGGAGAGGGACGGCCGATACCCCTTCGGATCTGAGGGCTAGGATTAGATCACGCAACGGCGATCAACGGCTGGAGATGCTCAGGATCTGACGCTAGCTGGAGCTCTGCAAGAACAGATCAAGATCGGACGGCTGGAGGATCGCGGAGGAAGAACACCATGATGAACTCGCCGATGGCGAGCTTGGAATCGAGCTCGCTCCCTCCTCCGGTGGGCTTCTACGCCCCAAAATGGCTCCTGGGTCTCCTGGAAGGTTCCTCGAGCCTGCGGTCGGGCCAAAATGGGCAGGGTAGCTCCGGTGCGCCGCCGCGAGCTCGAGGGAGGAAGGTGGCTCCAGATGCCCTTCTCGGGTCAAAAATCGAGGCGTGGAAGCCTCTCCTGGGTCCTGCAATCAACAAGAAAACGCAGCAGCAAAAATATGCAGAACTCGGGTTCGAAGGGGCGCAAGGTGAAAGTGCGGCGTGATGAAGTGGTGGTCGCCGGAGCTCGTGAGCTCCGGCTAGGTGTTCCGATGACTGGATCGGGTGGTTTCAATGATTTAAATGGCAATGTAAATAGACAAAACAAAATCCTAAGCTATCAGCGATTTAACTATAAGAAAAACGAGAAGGAAATTGCCCTCAAATGGCGTTGACCACGAGGAAAGAACCTCGACGGCCGTACGGCCGGAGGTGGTGGAACTCGACACTAGGTGCTCCGCCGCACCTCGCCTGAGATGGGGGAGGACTCCCCTGTCACTGGAGATCAACCCTCGACCCTCACCCGGAGGTTTTTGGCGCCCAAGCCGGTTCAAAGGTTGGAGGGAGTTTTGGGTGGTCTTTTGAAAGATGGCTCTGGAGCGACTTTCGAGGAGGCGTCACGGGTGTTCCTTTGATCCAATCCCCGAGATGATGCATGGGCGAGCTAGGTGGATCAGAGGTCTTCAACTTCGCAGAAGGGACCGAGGCCAATCGGTGAAAGATTTGGCCTGGAAAAAATCCGCGAAGTCCAAGGAAAATGCAAATTCTGACATGTACAGACCTTGGTCAGAGAGCTGACCAAGGTCAACCAAGGGCTGAAGCTGGTTGGTCCACGTGGACCAACCAGAAAAACCTTGGAAAAAATGTTTTATTAATTCCTTTTAAAATAGAAAATGAATTAATTAAATCTTGGTTATAAAATAAAAAATGTTTAAAAATTTATAAATTATTTTATTATGATTTTTATTTATTTTTATGAAGTATATTTTTACAAGTTTGCATTTATGCCCTTATATAGGTATATTATTCTATGTATTGTGTTTACAAGTATTTTTATTTTGTTTTTTATTTAGGTTTTTATTCTAATTTTAATATACATAATTATTATAAGTAATATTTACAACATTATAAAAATATAAAAATGAATAAATATTTAATAAAGAATAAATTGAATATTTTAATATGTACAAGTATACAATAGGGGTCCAAAACTCAACTTTCAAACCGTAGCTCCGCCAAATGCGAAACCACCGCCATTAAATAGCTTATTTTCTTCTATATACAATTAAAGGTGAGTATGCTGCATTTGGAGTTTTTGTTTGTGAGATACGGGTCTGGGAAGTTGGGATTCTGGATTTTTATTCAGACCATAACTTTTTATCTGTACATTATTTTTCTATGAAATCAATTTTGTATTTTTCTTTATTAAATTATCTACAACTTTCATGTACAAAGTTTATTTATTTGATGAATAAAAAGTGGAACCAAAAATAGGTCCCAAAATGAATAAGGAATGAATTAATAGGTATTTGACCCTTATCTCCCCCTACTTTATTCCTGGTCGACCTATTCATCAAGATGCCTAGGTCTCGGGGTATTGGGTCATAAAATATTTACAATATTTTATTCTTTTTCTTTTCTTTATTTATTCTATAATTTTGGCCTTAATTACAGTATTTTATACACTATTGTGATGCACATGCATGGATGCTAAGATGGTGATTTTAATGCTATTTACAGGCATTTGTTAGGGTTTTTGGTGCCAAAATGATAGAATAAAGATGATGAAATGTGGATTCATCAGGGGGGCACATGTAGATCACGTGGGGAGGAGTGGAGTGAGTAGGGGAGATGCTTCGTCGTTGGATCCTTCTTGATCCAATAACCAAGATAGGTGGTGCCAAAGGACAAGGGGTCTTTGACTGAGCAAGAGGTGGGTTGACTAGACGGTGATGTGTACAATTGGGGATGAGCTACTTGTACGTTGACCATGTTGACCAATGCAATAAATACAAGAAAAATAGATTAAAAATAGTAAATGACTTCAAATGAAAATTTTCTCAAAATGAAGAAAGTAGTCCTAAATGATTCTACAATATTCATGAAGGATTAAAATGCAAATTGACTCAAATATGCATGATATGTATTTTAGATGATATTTTATGTATATAAAACCAATTTTTTATTTTTTTGTAATTTTTATTTTATTTTCTATCAATGAATAATGTATGCAAAAATCAAATATGATGTAAAATAATGCAATGGTCTCTAACGTAATTTTCTTTTGAATTTTTTAAGAGTTAATAAGAGGTTGGAATAAATTAGGGAAGTAAATTATATACAGGTGAAAATCTAAGAAGCACTCACCTGCCACACCATGGGCTTCTTGTGTGGACCACTGACCACCACCCATGTGGGCCTTTACCCACCATTCCTTTAGTGTCATCTCACGTTGGGAAGCCGCATGTTGTCACAAAGATTAAAATTAACAACCAAAACGAAGAAAGTAAGAATTTGAATTGTAATGTATACTTACCAATTCAACCATCATGACCCCAATGCTCTTGGCATCACTATTAGATTTGATCTTTTTCTTCCATCTATTGGTTTTTCCCACAAGAGATCATCTCCCCAAATATTCACAAGTGAAGAAATCACAATATTCGACTCCACCTGTTTGGAACCAGATAATGTAAGGATGTCAAAGACTGAAATAACATTGAGCAAATCAATACTTAATACCTCTCACCAGTGCACCAATATGGGAGAATTATTTGACCCTCTCCCATTTAACCTCCCCCTCCAGGTTGGCCAATACAATCTTTTTGGCCCTATAAATGTCATATGTAATCCCTTTGCTGGTCAGATGAGTTAGAGGGATACCGAACATCCCTAAAGTATGCTTGGGACAAATGCCATAGGTGTTATGCTTTTGAAATTTACTTTTATCAAACATATATGAGTCAAGAGAACTCTCAAATATATATACAGATAAATTTACTTACATAGACACCGTCCAAGATCCTCTGTTGGTCAGATGGACTCATACGAGTCCATCTATAGTCCTCACAATCCTAGAATCTCTTCTAGGCCTTGCACAGCTCCTTCGCTACAATATGTTGATCCTTCATGGATAAATGTATCGTTAAACTTCATCATATAAATAAGTTTGACATAGTATGTTAGGAATAATATGAAAATTTAGAAATTTAATTAAGGAAGAGATATCCATCAGGCATGAGCTCCAAGAAGCGATAGGGCGGCTTGGGCCATGCCAACGGAGGTGGTAGGAAGAGACATGGAAGGAGTGTTGCGTACATACTCCACATCTGACATCGGCTCATCCTCGTGGCATGAAGATCGTGGAGTAGGCCAATGTCGGAAGGGGATGGATGGGTCGGAGTAGGCTCCACATACCGGAGTAGGTACGCGGGTATCTCCATCCCAAGAGAGATGAAATTGTGAACCAATGCACTCATCTCTCGGTCCCATGATCCACCGACTGTACCTTGAAATCAACAACATAACATATAGTTGTATATTTATAAAAAAAATATAATGTGAATTTTAAATTAAATTTGTCACATATAAAAAATATTTATTAATGTTATAATGGGATGGAGGTCGTAGATCTCCAGAACCACCACATCTGCCACAGTGAAAGACTGTTCGATCCCCTTGTCATTTTTATTATAACATTGAGATCCAACGATCGATCAAAAATCACATGAAACTTAATACAAAAATTAATCCCGAAGTGCAAGTCCCAAGGTCAAACTTAAGGGGGTAAAATGAGGTTCAAAATGGTTCTCAAATAATTCAAATGATTTAGGTTTTCAAAGAAGAATCTTTTATGATTTTGGTTTTTGTAATTTTTGTGGATTTTTGAAATAGAAATGTAATTAAACCAAAATATGATGCATGAATTCTAACAATTATTTTCATTCAAGATAACAATACTATGAAATATGTGAGGATAAAATGAATAAATGCATTATTTTGTGAATTTTAAATGACAAAGAAATGAATGCAATGATAAATGCAAAAGCAAGCAGGCCAAGTGAGTCAATTTAATTCACTAAGCTCTCCCCCTTTAAATATTTTCAAAAAATAAATTTTCGATAAATATCTAATCAATCCCAAATATATTCCTAAATAAGTGCTCAATTTTTCACGAAGGTTATGAGCAATAGAGATCAATATCTAAGAATAAATGTACTCAATATTTATAAATAATCTCTTTAATTTATTATTGTTGAAATATGTTTCCAAATAGTTAATTCACTGTTCTAAATGATTTGGAATTAAATAAGGTTTAAATCGACATAAAGAATGCCATATTCTAAAATTTGTTCAAGATATATTTAGTAGTAATTTAGTTACCTAAATGTAATATAAATAAATACAAATACTTGTAAAAAGGACCTTATGAGGACTGATTTTGAGAAAAGAGAGAAGAAGAAAGAAGGGGGAATAAGAAAAAGGACAAGGGGGGTATACTTATAGAAGATTCCTTAGGAGTGAGTAACAGAGGGCTCTCTGGTCTTCGCTCAAGTCTCTGACGAAGAGGATGATCATTACTTCCTTTTGGGAATGTAGTAGCAAGGTTGATGTGATCTTGGATTATGCCAGTCAGGAGGTCTTCATCGTGAACTTCGATTATGCTGTCACTATGGATGAGAAGCGAGCCATCTCTCCCTCTCTTGATCGTGAATGATGGTAAATATGGCGGATCGGAGTACATAGTCGTTTGGGGTTCAATGGAGATCGAGATCGAAATGGGAGTTCGACAGGAGATTTGGGATGCATAGCAGTTGTTGTTGTTGGATCTTCCTAAATCCAACAATTTGTGAAGGTCGTGTGGGGGGCACATGTAGATCACGTGGGGAGGAGTGGAGTGAGTAGGGGAGATGCTTCGTCGTTGGATCCTTCTTGATCCAATAACCAAGATAGGTGGTGCCAAAGGACAAGGGGTCTTTGACTGAGCAAGAGGTGGGTTGACTAGACGGTGATGTGTACAATTGGGGATGAGCTACTTGTACGTTGACCATGTTGACCAATGCAATAAATACAAGAAAAATAGATTAAAAATAGTAAATGACTTCAAATGAAAATTTTCTCAAAATGAAGAATGTAGTCCTAAATGATTCTACAATATTCATGAAGGATTAAAATGCAAATTGACTCAAATATGCATGATATGTATTTTAGATGATATTTTATGTATATAAAACCAATTTTTTATTTTTTTGTAATTTTTATTTTATTTTCTATCAATGAATAATGTATGCAAAAATCAAATATGATGTAAAATAATGCAATGGTCTCTAACGTAATTTTCTTTTGAATTTTTTAAGAGTTAATAAGAGGTTGGAATAAATTAGGGAAGTAAATTATATACAGGTGAATTGGTCAATGTACTTAAGTCAACATTTATCTTTTTCTTTCTTTTTTGGATTTTTTGGATTTTGATTTTTATGTAATTAGTTATATCATGAAACAAATTAAAGAAATGAATAAATCAAAAAGAGTCAAATACATACATGAAATGATAGGTCAAATATAAATAAAAATGTACAATGTATAGTTAGGTTCCAAAACCCAAATTTCACAAATGGACTCCGATTCTTTTGAATTCGATCTGGATTCGTAGATAATAGAATGTATATTAATTCAAAAGAGAGTAGAGTGAAATTGGACATTATATGAAAGGGATGCCAACATTTGAGGGTTTTTTTATCTTGGAATTTGGCTTTGGGTTTATTTCAAATATACAAAAGTTAGTATTTTTTAGGATTTTTATTGATTAATGTTAGTGTTATTTAGACAATCGATAAGTTTTAGGTCAATTGGAATTATGATGAATTAATTAAAAATGGGTAAAGCTAGGTAAAAAATTACAAAAAATATGAATGTAGAATGGAATGCTAATTTATGCAAATTATTTACAAGTGCATTGATGTTAATTTTGAGATATAAGCATATAAATGAACCTAATTTCTCAGGATGAAGCTCCATTTTCATATAACTAGAGTGATGAATCACATATTCATCAAGTCCCTATACTTAAAGCTTTCTCATCTCCGAGCAACTAAAAATGATGGTGTGAAATGAGATTGGATTTCGTACCAAGATCATGAACAAAACGTGAAAATGGAGTTCAACCCAATCTTTGGATTAATATTTGGCAGAACTCCTATGATAATTAGGGTTTTAAAATCGACTGTCTCGAAGTTCTACATATCATTGTATCGGTTCGACTTAGAAGTCATCCTAGATCATCCCCCTCCCAAAGAATCCCATGGACCTTGAACAATAGTCTATGTGTGAATGGTCTTAGCTCTCCCCATTTGAAATACCGGACTGCTGTGCAAACCTCTCCTCCAGTAACTCCTCCTCTGGGAGTCAGGTATGTGCTAGTTCACAACAAATACAGAGGGAGAAGTTTAGAAGAGTGAGATAAGAACCGGAGTGTGACCAATGTAGTCACAGCTCCTGTGAAGCTTGACTAGTTTAGCCAAGTCTCCACCAAGATATGCATGCTATCTGAATCTTGGATCATTGTGATCAATAATGTACTTAAGAATTGCCCATCTGAAGCTTTATTTCAACCTATATTCCGGTCTTTCGATGGCTACGATAGTGAAATAGTAGAGAGGACCTAGTGGAGCGGTTGTGTTGTCCACATAGGGCAGGACCACAGTCGCTGAGGCGACTGATGCGAAGCCCTCTGATAAATTCAATAATCAACCCACAGTAGAAATAATAATCAAGCAATGCAAGTGTGGATTCAAATTTATTATAAACTCTACAATTAAATGTGTATAGTGGACAAGTACGAGTAGGGTGTCGAACACAGGGAAAAACTAGTGTTGCAGTGTTATAATTTATTGCTAAATAATAATGTGTTTATATAAATATTAAGTTGCATATTATTTACTTAATGTTTTGTGGGGGTTTTTATTAGGAAATTGTAATATATATATATATATATATATTTAATTTTTAAAATTTTATTTCTTTTTATTTTTTCCTAATTTTAAATTCCTTTTTCTTTTTAATATATAGTGTATATATATGCAATATTTAGTAACATGTATAATATATGGGGTATATACATGATTTAATAAATATATACAATTCAAAAAATATAAATAAGAATGGACTTTTTTATTTTTAAAATGACTTAAAACAATTTTAAAGCATTTATATCAATTAATAACAATATATATTAATGATATATAACTACATATATGCATATAGTACAATATAGGGTATGCTATTTATAATATAGCTACATATAATAAAAATTACAAAATAAACTATTTTTATGATTTTTCAAATATTCTTATATTTTTTATTTTTTGGTGTTTTTCTACTAATTTACATTTATTTTTAAAAACCAAATATCCCTAATCATGGATTAATTAAATAAGCCAAATTGTTTTGATATTTAAAAATCCAAAATGGGTCCAAAATTTCTCAAAAAAATTTAACAGGTAGAAAATAATATATATTAAAATAATGGACTAAAAACTGTTTTTTTGGGTGGGGGTAGAAAATATTTAATATTTTTCTAGGATTAGGAAGTGTTTGTGATTTTTGTGGTTTCTTTTGATATTGTATTGTGATTTTTGATTTTTAGTGATAAAATACATCAATAAATTGTGTTTTTTATTTTAAATGGAGGTTTTATAATTTTTGTTTATTTTTCGAGTGGAACAAGGAATAAGCGTGCTCTTTTTATTTTTAATATATAGAAAATGTAAAAAAAATGCTAAACAAAATATATGAATGCATGGGCAATTAATCAGGCATTTACATCTGTTTTTGCACAGGTTTTGGAGCATAGGAGCTATTTATAAAAAAAAATAGAAATATAAAAATAAATTGATACAAGTTGATCGGGGTATTTATGCAATATTAAATACATACAAGGGACACGTGTAAAAATACCACAAAGTTTGAACTGGAATTTATTTATTTTACTAAATTGCAACTACGAAATCCCAAGGGGTACAATTGTATTTTTTCCAACTCACGTGGGGCCATGTAAGCTGAGCGGGCAATTGACCTACTTACAATATACAAAAGGTCTAGGAGATTTTTTTGCAATATTTTTATAAACTTTTACACAGACTAAAATGTTTACAATACCATTTGATAAATAAAAAAGGGAAGGGGGTATATGCAATTTTCCCCACTTAAGTTGGTTTGATACAACCACTCTTCTACCACAACGTGGATGATCCGACAGTGGAGGGATGCCAACTATTCGAATAGAACGAATGACCCACATTAGATCTGGGTTGTGATCTTTTTTCTATGGCTCCAAAGGGGTTTCGATGAACAACCAAGAACACATGTCTGAGCTTGCTTTGATTGCTCTGTTCTCCTCCATCCGACATGCTCTCTTCGATCTAACAACAACTCTGGCTCGCCGGTGCTCCTCCATAACTGCAGGTAGTGGTCGATAAGGTTCAGATCGCACGGTGGAGAATCTGGAGATTTGTTCTGTTCCAGGTGACCTGGAGCTCCTTCAGGCGCTCTAGTCGACACTTGCAGGGTCTTCAAGGCTGCCAACATGCACCAAAAGTTTCCTTGGCTTGAGGGGCTACTTCCTTGGACGTTGGATGAAGCTTCACAACAAAGGGGGCATAATGCAAAGGGCTTCCAGCATAGGAAAGTGGAGGAAGCTCGATTCCTTGATCCACGATGGATCTAGGTTGATCAGATGGGGAATTAACGGAGAAAATGAAGGGGAGTGAGATAAGAGTGGAATGGTGATGGATAACGATTGGAAGACGGGGTATTTGGCCAGGAGCTCATGCTTCAGGTCAAAAAAGGAATTAAGATTAAGCCCAATTTATGGATTTAAACACAAAATTGAATGCATGAACTTAAACCTAGAACCTTATATTACGTAGAAAAGCAAAAGAAATACTCGACTTGGCTGGAGGGCCAAGGAAGCTGAACTGCCGGCGGGTTGGCAGGTGATGGTGGATTTGTCTCTGGCGAGGCTTCTCCTCGCTGCAAATTGACGACCCGCGACTCCTATCACCAGTAGAAAGACCAAGAGGTCGATCTGAGGGTCTAAAAGTGATGCTAGGAGGGATTATGCGAAAGAGTATGGAGAAGATGACAGTTTTAAAGGCTGGTGATCGATGATTTACTAGGAGAGATAGCGTGTGAAGGCGAGGGGGTTGGTGAAGTTTTGGTGATGGGTGAGGGTGTCAGAGGTGAGAAGGTTAGAGAGATGGAGGTCTCGAAGCGAAGGACGACACTGTAGTCGCATGAAAAATGGAAGAAGTAGGTGCTGCATGAGGTTCTGACAAGGCTGCCCAAGAGGGTTATATAGTTGACAGATGGTCAACAACTGAAGGATCCGGGTTGGTCCACGTGGACCAACTGGGAAAAATAACTTCTAAAAATAATTGTAAAAACATTTAAAAATAAAAAATGAATTAATTAGTTTTTTGATAAAAAATAAAAAATGTTTATATTTTATGTAATATTTAATCCTTATTATTACTTATTTTTACAAAGTCATTTTCAACATGTTATTATTTACAAGCATGTATATAGAAAAAAATGGGGTTGCACCACCGGGGGCAGCCAACATGGCTGCCCCCACCCTATATTTCACAATTTTCTTATTTTTTTGAAAAATATTACCATGTATATATTCATCCCTATATGCCTTTTGAATTTCAAAAACAGAGAATCCTACGACCTCCATCCAGACAATCATTTTTAACGGTCGTAGGATTTTTTTAATTGACCCATCTGGATGGAGGTTGTAGGACTTTCTGTTTCTGACGAAATTTGAATAGCATATACAAGGCGAGATTTTTCAAAAAAAAAATAAAAAAAATTTGATGAAAAATGGGGCTAGGGGCAGCCCCATGCATCCCATATATATATATATATATATATGCAAATATACATATATTTCCTTTATTTTATTTTAAATTTGTATTTTACATTTTATTATTATATAGGTAATTTATATAATTTAAATTTATTTAATTATATATTTAGGCATTTTGTGATTTTTCTGAGTTTATTTACATACTTAATCAATTATGTAGGTATATTATATAGGCATATATAGACAATTCATTTATGCATTGAAATATATTATTTATTTTCTTTTCTTTTTAATGGTTTTTTAATTATGTGCATGCGTTTTAAATAATCTTTACAATTTTATAAAAATATAATAAATTGAAAAAATGTAAAGAATAAATATATTAATAGGAGCCTTAAATCTAACTTTTGCACCTTAACTCTAAATTGAATGAAACTACCTTCATTATATAACTTTTTAAATTTTATTAACAATAAAGGTAAGTTTGGTCAATTTTGAATATGTATGGAGAAGATGTGGGTTTGTAAAGTTTTCTTTGCAACTTCTATTTTGTGTGTTCTAGACACACTATGAATTATTTTTCAGTGAAATCAGTTTTGTATTTTTCTTTGTATTTTTATGTATAATATTGATGTTGAGGATTTTATTATTTGAGGTATAAAAAATAAAATAAAATAGGTCCTAAAATTTAATTTCTGGGCAAAATAAATTAGGGTTTGTGTGATTTTCTGTGTATTTTCTCTGTCCTATCTCCCCCTACTGTATTCAATGTCGACCAAGTCATCATGATGACTGGGTCTCGGGGTCTAGGGTCACTCAGTGTGTTTGACACTTCATTCTTTCTCTTTTTATTCCTTTATTTTTTTGGAATTAAAAATAATATTTTTGTACAATATTTTATATAATTACAAAGTGTTTATTTCCACCAATTAATGATATATACATGCAATTATCTAGAGATTTAAGGCCAAAATGAAATAATAAAGGTGATGAAATGAGGACTCATCACCCCTCTATACTTGCTTTTGCTAGTCCCTGGCAAACACCTAGTCCTATAAGTGCAGAAAGAAAATAAAGAAAATAAAAAGAAAGAATTTGGAATAATTTTGACATCAAACTTGTATTAATAAAGTCAAGGTTTGGAGCTCAGAGAAGTCCTTTGGATTATTTGTGTATTCGAAACCACATTCAGGTTAGGAAGTGTGATACAACAACCAGTAATCCTATTATCCAATTCTCTTCACAGTCTGGTCAGAACCATCCTCTCAATCACATATTCTCTATACCTTGAGATGATATAAATATGTGTGTAAAGCTTTTAGCTCTTCCAAGACAAATCGTTGAACCAAAAAGGAGTCAGCTCTTCTGGTATCTCGTCCTCGTAGAGACAGATATTCCCATCTAAGGTCAGGTACTGCTGGTCTATGTAATCGAATGGGGGGAGAAGCTAGAAGATGGGAAAAGAAGTGGGAATGAATTGGTGTAGTGTTCATTCCCTTGTGAAGCTTGATCAGTGTAAACTGAGTCTTCACCAAGACCAAGAAGCATGCTTTTTTTGAAGCTCAAATTTTTGTGGAAATTTAGGCTTCTTTTGATAATTTCTTTGACTTTGCATAGCTTTTGCATTTTTGTTTGTGCTTCGACGGATGTAACATCTTTTGGTCCATCCATTTTTTGGGGTCTTGAAAAAAGTTACACTGACAGACCATTGATCATTCCTCATCCGAAGAATTATCTCAATCCAGTCTCCAGATTTTAAATATCGTTGTTACTAAAAGAAGTGGGTTAAAGTACCGGTTTCAAAAATTTCCAAGAATGGTTCCTGAGCTACCCTTGATGAAGCGGCCTAGCATCGTCCTGACATAAACTCCAAGATTTTTCAACAGTTCATCTAGTTGATCTAAGTGTTATGTGTGAGGTTTCCAATCAAGTCACTGTCTCAAGAATCTTACGGATGATATGAAGGGTTCTAGTTAGATTGAATTGACTCATGAACATAATCACATAGAACCGAAAGAATTAAGTCAAGGCAACCTGAAGTATCTCCAATTCCAGTCCTCAATGGGTTCCTCTGAAGTTAAGTGCATTAAGGTCTATACCAAGCTCCAATCTTCAGACTGTATGTTGACTTATTCAATTGTCTAGATTATTCCAAAAAGAGCAAATGCTATGTACAATGCAAGAAAATATTTTTATGAAGCAATTTTTATATTTTGAAATTTTTATTAAAATTTTGAAAAAAATTCTGCAAATTTTTATGCAATTTTGAAAACATTTTGCAAAATTTTATAGGTTTTTGGTTTTGTAAATTTTAGGGTTTTTTTATTTTTGCAAATTTTTAGAGATTTTTGAAAAAAATTAAAGTGTTTATAAAAGAATTATGTGCATCTGTATAAACAGGAGTGAATAAATATTTACAAGAATTGGATGAAGAATTTACACAAGGTATGTACAAGAATTAAGTTAGTGGTTATTTGCAGGTTTTGATATACATATTTTGTAAAGAGTTTTTATTTGCTTTAATTATGTAAACAGTTCTCAAAATAATTTGAAAAGATTTTTACAAACATTTTGAAAAATTCATTTTGAAAAAAAATTGACAAATAATTTTTACAAACATTAAAAAAATTTAAAAATCATTTTGCATTTTTTTTCAAATAGTATGTATAGATTTTGAAAGTACGGTTTTCAAAATATTTGTAAATAGATTTCAAATTATTTTATTTACAAAAATAAGAGAATTTTTTACAAATAAAATATTTTACAAAAGTTTGAAAACATTTTACAAAATATTTTCTAAACAATTTCACAAGATTTTTAAAGAATTTTCCAACCATTCTTCAAACATTTTTAACCTATTTGTTAATCATTGTATATAAAGAATTTAGTATGTGTTTTTTAATTTTTTTGGGTAGACATATTATTAAAAATGCTAAAGTACGAGTTATGGCTAAAGTATATATAGCGTATATACGACCCCCTTATACTAAGCTTAAGCTATGTCCTCATAGATCAGAGAGGAAAGGAAGACATAACTCGTACTACGTATAGGAAAGTCCATACTACAACGACTGAAGAATAAGAATGAGAGGTTAACTGTCCCCCCTATATTTAGAATCAATAAATCCTAAGTATAACCGATTGTATACAAAGTAGGAAGGATCGAGGGTGGGAATGAATAAATAAATCATCATATTGGCATGTCTCCCCATATACTTAGAGTAAAATATCCATAAGTATAGACATAATATCAAGAGTCAAGGAGACATGCGAGGGATAAAAGAATGAACACCTGCATATACTCATCCCCTCATACTTAGGATGAAGCATATCCTAAGTATAGCAACGATGCATGGGATGAGTGAAACTTTTAGAAGAACGAACGAATGGAATTCGAAAAGAAGAAAGAAGAAAAGAAGAAAAAGATTACTGATAAAAAATATTTTTGTGCGTCTCTTCTGATGCTAATGCTGCGGCTTGAAATTCATTGTGATAGACCACCTGTATTGAATCAACAACAGACATGAATGTATCATGATCGAGATATTGCTTCAATAATTGTTTGTTGATCAAGAATGGATGTGTGTTAGCCTATAAAACCAAATATCACAATACTCCCATTGTCACCCACATGTTTCATTACAAATGACCCAATCCATTTGTTTTTCATCTTCTCTAGGAAGAGTTTCAACTTTACATCGAACTATTGTGTCATCAGAAATGATAGGAGTGTGATACCTATAAAGTCCAACAATATCTAAGGGAATGTCAATATATTCCTCTTCAAAGATAAAGTCTTTTCCTTTATCTCCACTCGAAAACTCAACATCTTCAAAAAATATAGCATTACCACTCAAAAATAGACTTAGTTGTGCGATCATAAAATTTGTACCTCCTTGATATTTCAGAAGATTCAATAAAATAATAACTAATTGTTCTTGCATCCACATTCTTTTCATTTGGCTAGTTGACCAAACATGAAAATGATTTAGACTACACTTCATGCACGTCCAAAGTTCATATGGGATTTTATTAGTTGCCTTTGCTGGAACTCTGTTTAAGATATATGTTGCAGTCTTTAGTGCTTCACTTCAAAGAGATTGTGGCAAAGTAGAATGATAAATGATACTCCTTACTATGTCCTTAATTGTCCTGTTTCACCTTTTAACTACACCATTCATGGTCGGTGTCTCTAGCATGGTGTACTATGGGACGATACCACACTCTTCAAGGTATCTTGCAAAAGGCTATGGACGTTGTTCACCGGAACCATCATATCTACCGTCGTTTTCACCACCATGGTCAGATCTAATGCTTTTGATCCTTTACCAAGTTGATTCTCAACTCTGGCCTTAAAATTTTTGAACACATTAAAGGAATGAGATTTTTCAAGAATGAGATATAAGTAGCCATATCTTGAAATGTCATCTATGAACATAATAAAATATTATTGTCCATTCCAAGCAACTGTGGGGAATAGATCACATATATATGTATGTACAAGTTCCAAGACGTCAAATGACCTATTGGCGTCAAATCTCCTTTTGTTGCTTTGTTTTTTTATACAGTTCACACACACACATCAAAATTTGTGAAAACTAAGGGACTTAGAATTTCAGTTGACACAAGCCTTTCTATCCTTAACCTAGATATGCGCCCTAATCTTTTATGCCATAATAATGCTAAACCTACATCTGTAATTTTTGTTCATACCTCATTTAGTAGAAAGAAAGGATACACTATAAG
Source organism: Ottelia alismoides (assembly GCA_037367405.1). Taxonomy (NCBI): domain Eukaryota; kingdom Viridiplantae; phylum Streptophyta; class Magnoliopsida; order Alismatales; family Hydrocharitaceae; genus Ottelia; species Ottelia alismoides. The sequence goes on along the minus strand of JAZKJV010001821.1, from coordinate 1,101,132 downwards.
AAGCAACATATTAAGCAATAAAGATGATCAAATTCAGATAAGAAACTAGAATCAATAAGGATATAATTCTGAAATAAACCAAGTTTTCCATCACCAAAAGAAGGTGCAACAAAAGTTCTATCTAGATCAAGGTAAAAGTTACTCTTCATCGGTTGGATATGTGAGCCCACGACGAGCCAATATGCAATAATGTTATTGCAAATATCATTCCCTGATCTAAAATAAAGAATAACTAATTTGTATAATAGGTCTTGTAGTATAATTAGAGTTATGTACCATGGCCATCTTAATAATCATACAACTGTTGATTCAATTGTTGAATCATAGAGCCTAATGCTTGGATGAATATCTAAAGAGTTAGATTGAGGACTCATTAAGCACTGTCAAATGATTATTAAGAGAGGATCTCTAGCCTGAGAAGGAGATGTCAATCCTTTCTCTAAAGGCTTATATCGGGTTGGCCTCTTGATGCATGTCCTTGGCATAGGAATAGAGATTCAGAGGTGTCAGATTAGTTAGGTCAAAGAGTTGACTTAATGAGGTAGAGATAACCAAAGACTTATGTTGTATACTATCGCGGTATATGGACACATCCATTGACCATAGACATATGCGTTACTATGTGTCTGAGTATGTACTTTTGGCAGACCAATAGGATGATGATCAAATCAAGGTCTATACATCGATGCGCCCGTGTGCATGCAAGGGCGTATGAATAATACAATCTCTCAAAGGATCATACAGGTTCGTTTACCAAACCGGAAGACATGAGTCACACATGAGATATTAGAAAGAATCAAATTTCGTGCACGGTCGTCTCGCTTTGGAAGCTTGACTGAATTTGTAGGTTTGATATATACTTTTGGAAAGTATATGATCAACACCTGGGTATGATATATACTTTTGGCAAATTTATGATTTATACCAACTCCCAATAGTCAAAAGAGAAACTTAATGATAAAGCCCTAAAGTAGATAGTGTAAACATTGATCTAATACTTCAGGATTATTATGGGTCTTTCAGTATGCACGTTGTACAAGTATTAGGAATACCCGAGGGTGATGTGATCATAAACGATTATATAACCATGATACTTCCATTCTGAGGGAGTGATGAACCAGGTCTATATTTTAGTGACTCCTCTCATAGAGAAGTGATATGATCTTAGTCCAAAATGTTGGACATTGATCTGAATGTGATTCAGATGCAATGAGAAGATTAGATTTACGATCTTCATTTAATCAAGCATCTATGAGAGGTCTGCAAGATTTTGATTTGAGATGTGATCTCAATATCCAAGTCACTATACGTGGAAAAATACAATCGTCGTGTCCTTATCTCCAAGTATCCACGGAGAAAGCGTACTGTTCTTGAAAGGATTCAAGGATAATTCACTGTTGATATATGTATCCAAACATTGAGAAATGGATAATTAAATGTGATTTAATTATCATGAATGATATGAATTTGATTCATATTATTTGGCCATATAAGGAGAGTAATCTAAGATGATTAAATGTGATTTAATTATCAAAGATATGAATAATGTGAATGTGATTCATGATATTTGGGCACATGAGAATAGAGGATCAAAGATGATTAAATATGATTTAATTGTCAAGGATATGATTAAATTGGATATCACTATCCACGGTAAACATGGATATTATAAATATGATTTATAATATGATTGAGAGATTTAATTGTAAATAGAATTTACAAATTTTATGCCATTGTGAATGGGATTCACAATAAATAATTAATTGTAAATCTAATTTACATATTATGTTGGATATATGAATATGATTCATATTTGTCGATGGCATGATTGAAGTTCTCAAAATTGTATTTGGAATTATTTTTTTGAAGATAAATACAATAATTGTTATTGCATATTAATTAATTTACATATATAGATAAATGAAGACATTATCTCTTTAATGGTGGTCGTCCACCTTGACTTGTTCAAGGGAGGGGCGACTACCTTATTTATAGTAAAGAGACTTTGTCTTCTATAATATCTATGTATATTAACTAATTTAAAATGAATTAGTTATTATCTTGAAAAGGAAAAAAGTTAATATATTTTAAACTAATTGTTGTTGTTTTTGGAGCAACAGATCATGACCATTGTTTAATAAACTTTTAATCTACACTATAGATTAAGATAGCAAATGGATTGAGATCCATGTGCATCCAACTAGTATAAAAGGAAGGGTATCCCTTGCCTTGAGAAAGACACATAATTCTAAGAGGAATTAAACTCTCTCTCTCTCTCTCTACACACCAACTTATGATTTCAGATAGAATCTTGATGAACCTTGTGACGCTTAGTGGGAGTGTCAATGAGTTTATCGTGCTAAATGTAGATAATATCCTAATCATTTGGAATGATATAAGGATGATAATAAGTGTTTTATAATCTAGCTATTCCATACACTGAGATATGATCTCAAGGATTCCTCTTAGATCTTAGTTTTGAAGATGTTCAGAAGCAAAGAGAAGAGGGTATTGGAATCGTGATACACCTTGGATATGTTCCATTTTCTGGAAAATTCCAAGAAAGGCTTCCATCCCTTAAGATATAGTATTAACATATTGATGTATATGCATATTCATCATCTTTATTCATTTATTTTAGCTTAAAATCTCTTATAGAACAGATGTATATATTAATAAATCTATATTCTTACTAACCTACATCTGTGTGTAAATATTGTACATATATTATTATTTTAACCTAAAATAAATAAATAATTAAATAAAGGAAAAATAAAGAAAATAAAAGAGTGTATATATGCAATGGTATGGGATGACCTGAACCTCGAGAGAAGATCAAGACTTGACCTGATCGATTAGGAATAAAGTAGGGGAGATAGAGTCTTTAATCAGAAAATACAAAAAAATATTTTGTAAATATTTTTTATTTATTCTATTGATATTTGTATAAAACTTACATGAATTTATTTGTCCATAAATTGACCTCATTTTTAAAATATTTTTGTAATGGAAATTGTAAATAAAATTATTTCCTAAATAATAAAAATAATTCAAAAATAAAATCATGTATAAAATAAAAATAATCACACTTGAAAAAGTCGTAAAGCGATAACTGAAAGTAAATTCTGGCTCTATATGAACTCAAATTGAATCGAACTCAATTCCATCGTATTCTAAATTAACTTATCTTTAAAATGACAGTGATCTCATAATTTTTACAGTTTGAAAGTTAATTTTCTAGAGTGGTTTTTGCAATTTTACCATTTATTTATTGTATATATTCATCCATATTTATTTATATGCATAATGTATTTGTAAATAACTGTAAATATTTTTAATTATTTAAAATAAAAATGAAAATAAAAAATCTAACATAAAATAAACTAATGTCCTTATTTAACTATGTGTATAATGTACCATATTTATATATTATATGCCTTTATTATTTCATCAAATCTGATGTTCCTACTACAAGAAGCTTATTTAAGTCCATGGATGGAGTTCCTTAGCTTGCACATCTTGCTTTCCTCAACCATAAATCTCTGGGGCTACTTCATGTGAACATCCTCAGAGAGGTATTCACAGAGAATGCAAACTTGACTTCCATTTTGAAGATGTCATAATCAAGTTGTGTAGTTATAGTTAACAATATTCTGATGGGTTTAAGCATGGCCACTGAAGAGCAACTCCCATAGCAAGCAGTGTCTTCTCTTTGTATGTATCTTGAGGATATAAGCCGTGTTTTGAAGGTCCCTACCTTCTCATCAGGTTCCCTCTTTCTCTTGAAGATCCATTTACACCTTAACAGGTCTTACCCATATAGGCGGATCCTTGAGGGTCCGTACACAACACTTGTATATGAAGTCTACTTTAGACTTTATTGCTAACATCCATCTTTCCATGTCATGATCCTTAGAAGCTTCATCACATGAAGTCAGATCATTGTCAGACTTAACTGACACATGGAATCCATCCTCAAACTCATTTGAAGAGGTATTAGTGTTTCATCTTTAATTGTCTTTTTAGTTTCTGATTTCAGGAGCCTCATTTTCTCATGATTCAATGAGTTCCTTCACTTCATTTTCATCTTTATTCTCAAGAGTCTTATACTCTAAGAATCATATCCTTAGAGATGAAATTTTTTAATAATCTCAAGGTCATAAAGTAGGTATCTAATACCATCCTTTATTTTCCTAATGAAGTAGCACTCTCTTATGCCAGGTTCCAGTTTATTGCATCCATGACAAAGTTATGGACCAAGCAACTCAAAATCCTCAAGTGTTCAACACTATGCTAGATTCCAAACCATAGCTTATGAGGGTTTTCGATTTAGGTCTGCATGGAATCCTATTAATGATATATAATGTACTCTCTACTACATATATATACCTGGAAACTAAGAGATAATTATGCTAAGTTGATCAAATCATGTCACACATGATCCAATTACATCTACGTACAACTCTATTGCGTTTCGGTGTATAGGAATGATATTCATATCTCCATAAGGTATTCGTTGAATTCATTTAATAGGTACTTGCTACCTAAATTCATTTCATCTTCCTTTAAACTTTGGTCTAAACTAAAATTGTGAAATCTTTGAACATTTCAAAGATTTCTAAGGTGAATGGAAAAAATCTCATGTCACAAATAATCATCGAATGACATCACGTATCATCAATGTTTATTATGATACAGATGATCCACAGACATTAACATGTATGAGATCATGAATACCTCGACTTCTTATACCATTCTCATAGAAGGATGTATTGGACATTTTACTTTGAATCCAATATTCAGAAGTATGTAAGATTTGAAATTTTAGACAATCTAAAGTTTCATCTCTTACTAGTCCATTGATCCCATCAATAGACAAATGCCTAAGGCTTGATGCTAGATCATTGTCAAATGATCTTCGTCCTCCTATTGATCTTTAAATGTTAATTTTCAGTATCGGAAATGTTAATGAATCATTGATTAATTTTCTAATTTATTAGAGTCCTCTAGATGTTAGATTACTTTTTGAAATATATCCATCATAACTCTTTATGATAGGTTCATTCCAAAATTCATGTTTATATCTAGCGTTTAGAAATAAACGATGAGTGTATTCTAATATCTAGGTCATAGAGACATTCTCTAATACTAAAGGCTCTCCCACTGAAAATATGAAGTCTATTTGTTATAGAAATTGATGCAACATTTGCATCAATATCCATGTAGATGACTATTAAACCTTAAGATCAAATTTTCTAGTCTTTTTAAAACATATGCAATCAATTGCTAGTGTTATTACAAGATTGAGATACAATTATTAGACTTTGATCTTATCTAATAAGAAAATCAATTTCAATGACTATATATATATAGATTGTAGATTATTCCGATGCACTATCCGAGTCCTTCTCTAAGGATCCTAGATAGACTTGATAGTCATACTATCAATGCATCGACTTATTGCAGTATTGACATTCATCTAGTTCTTTCGACGTCTCATTCTGGCCATCCACCATGGAGCCCTAGAGTGAGTCACCATCGTCACAATATCGTCATTATGCAGTCGGATTGTTTGCTCGTGGATCTCCATATCCTTCGGTGCATCTCACTTGTGAAGAAGACACCGGATCTCATGTGACGAGATCAGGAGATTCACCACTTGGATCATCAACATGGATTGCGAGGAGCACGCGTCTCATCAACGCGCTCGCAAGCGTCTCCTCCATCGGATCGGACTTGAGACATGAGGTCTTTTCCTTTAAAGATTCGATCACAACCACGCTTCAAGAAGTAAACCTAATACTTTTTTGCGATTTAGATGAAACGATCCGAGAAGTGTTCTTAGATCATGTGGTTTCATCACTGAAAAATTTAAAATTTCACTGCCTCGAGCAACTAGTACGACTAATCGCTCTCGATCGCATACAATGTGATCCTCATGCTTCCGTGATACGCTTAAGGATCTTTCCATATTCTTCAAGAGGTATTAGAGCTAGGTTTGAGGTTTTGGATACGATCCATAAACCTAAGATGACTTGGGCATTTTTTAGTTGTGTGAAATTTTATCGCATTTTGTTCATGCAGTCATGTTTGTATGATTTTTCTTCACTATTTAAAAGTGTTTAGACACAAAATTATCAACTTGGATAATATTTCCAATTAAATAAGGAAATCGTGAGATTTGAGTTTATGTTATTTGGAATCCGATTGCTCAAGTTATGATCTTTTTAATGAACATGTATCCATTATTTCAAGAATGGTGAATTTTGACGTAATTAAAGAGTAAATTACGGTTTTAAAAAGCCTAAAAATATGTGAATATCACTTAGTTTCTGTTGTATATCAAAATAGCAAACTATGGAAATTTATTTTGCTTGATTTGGATTTAACTTGATTGAGATATGTTAATTTTAGTAAGTATGGGCCATTGCAGAAAATTACTTTCCCAATCATGAACAATGTGATTGTCATTCAATTAAAAATGGAAATTAATGGTTAATTTCCTGAAATAATTATTGATGAATATTTCTGAAATTTAAATATGATTATTATTTCCTTGAATGACATAAACCACAACCAACTTGATTAGATATGATCTAGATCACAATCGGTTACACCAATTCCAACAAACAAAGTTGCTTGAATAGGATTGAGGATTTATTTCACAAATCTTCTTATTATATTAAAAAAATATTTTGTAAAAATTATATGGCATAACTTCAGTTGAAAGACCGATTATCATCTCAAGTACAAAGTGATCAATTGGCATTATCTTGACATGAGGCTGATATGGTGTCTAGTCGGGGAGCATTGGGGTAGCAGGTTGCTCCGTGAGCGGTATGTCCCACTCCCGTCAGTGCTGACCATAACAACGGGTAAGGAAGGGATAATGTTTGAAGGGATCATGATGTATTTTTTTAATTATTAAAATTCGAATAATATGTATTTAAGATTATACCATATTTCATATAATAATATAAAATGTTTGTTGGATATTAATTAGATCAGTAATTTAATAAGGTTTGATTAATTGGAATCCAATTAAAATACTTTATTATGAATAAAGTTGTTATTTTCCAAAGAAGAATTAATTATGTGAATATGATTCATAATAATTAATTAGAATTTGAACATGATATGGAGGATCACATAAATGACATCCATGGTCTCCCGTCAAGAGGAAGGGTTCCGTCGCCAGGGATTGTATGTAGGAGACGCCTGTCAGACGTGTGATGAATCTCATATTCATCACTCTAAATCTCATTTATTAAGCTCAAATCCCTTAAAATCAACAACATTTTAGCATCTATTCTGCGTAATTACCATTCATGCATGATTTCATAAAAATTGCATTTTAGCATAAAAATCTGCACAAAATAAGAAGCCAAAAATCCAAGCCAAAATAACATGTAAATAGCCTAACTTCCCTGATTTTTAACTCATTCATACTAACTCCTAATGACACAAAACCACCTCCATTGTGTACATATCACTAACAGGAATAAATGAAAAATACAAAAAAATAACTAACCCAAATAAGTGGACCAAAAACTCAAACCCTAATTTCAGGATTTTCGGACTAAAAGCCACATATCTTCCCCATCCAGTGTCCGATTTAATCCTACTCACTTTTGAACTAATATACATTCAATTACCTTCAAAACAAGACCAAGTTCAAGTGAAACGGAGCTCATATGTGAAAGTTGGGTTTTGGGCCTCTTTTGTATATTGTATATTTTAGCGGTTTTTGACCCAATATTTTCTTTACATATTTTATTGATTAATAAAAATACAAAAAATTAGAGTAATAAGTATTTATTTAGCTCTGATTTATCATAGTTTTTCCGGATTTTTATCTGATCTAAAAAATGACATAAAAAACTACAAAAGCCCAAAATCAAGGTGTTCTATGTACATAGGATACCCCAAAAATTCACTTTGTGCAAATGATCGATTTTGGTCTTGATGTCTTCATGAAAGTTGTAGATCTCATCGAGACGAGCAACTTTTGTGAAGAAACTTTTTCGATCCGATGTCGTTTACCATTTTTTATCGATTTTACAAAATGTTTTATTTTCGAATTTTGTGGTGCTGACACGTGGCAGCACCTGGTGCCGCCACGTGTCAGCCTTTTTTGGGCGTATTTTATATCGTTTTTGTTAAAAAAAATAATTAAGATAGCTCACGTGCAGCGCACGTGCGGCATCCGCACGCGCACTGCACGTGCGCTCGCCCCGCGCATCCTTCCTTGCACCCCCATTACCACGTGTTGCAATCGTGGCCGTCCGATCTCGGCCGATCGGACGACCACTGCTCCTCTTCTACCTCGCGCCCCTTTCCCAAATCCAGCGCCGCCCGCGAATATCTCCGCCACCTCCGCGAATCACGCGCCGCCCGCAGATCCTCCCGATCTCCTCCAGATCTCGCCGCCATCCCGCTCCGATTTCTCCGCCCCACATCTCGCCTCCTCGCCGCGAATATCTCCGCCGTCGTTCGAATCCCCAATCACACCCAGCAAATCGCGCACCGCCCCATCAGATCCCGTTCCCGATCCACCTTCCGTCTCCGGCAAACACCCCCTTCTCCTATTTAAGAACCTCGCCACCCCTCGTCACAAGCATCCGCCGATACCGCACGTCAACTAGCTTCGGGGTGACAGACCGGAGCTCCATCTTCTCCGGCGAGATCCGACGTCCTACCCGACGTCGCTGCAGCCCACGGCACCTCTTCTCCGCCGCACCTGCCTTCGCTCCGCCTCGGCATCGGGCCCACTACGATATCACCTCCGACGATTAACCACGCCGCCTTCACCAACTCTTCCGCTGCTGCGCCATCAACGTCCCACGGCCGTGTGTCGGCCATCGTCGCCCTCGGCTCCATCACGCCTTCAACTCCTTCATCTCTGCATCATCATCAACCGGCTCCAGCTGCTCCGCCGCCCCTGCCACCGATTCATCTCCGCCCTCCTCGACTCCACCGCACCACAAGGCTCCACCAGGAGCGGCTCCGACCTCCTTCATCGACAGCCGCCGCACCTCCAGGGTCCAACCAGGACCGTCGACCCTCTCCCCTCCTCGCCGCCGGGCTCCGAGCCCGAGGCCCTCCCACGTGAGGCGCACGTGCGGAGGGAACGCCGACGTCATCCATCGTCAGCCCCCCCGGTCACGTGCCCCGCACGTGACGCGGGGGTAAATTGCATCAGACCCCCCCGAAGACCTCCATATTCGCGCAAGACTCCCCGCCTCCAGAAGGCACGTGCCTTGCACGTGCCCCTCTTGGAAATTTGCAGAAAATCTCCCCGCGTTATTGGTAATTACACAACCCCCCAGTTGTATTTTTTATTTTATTATATTTGCACTTGTATCCCTGTGTTCCCCCTTAGTTTTGGACCTTCTCTTTACCTTATTTTATTAATCGAAAAATAGCATGATGTTTGTTAATTGATTCTCTACACTTTGACATGTTGTGGGTATTTTTCTGATTGATGGTTAACTAATAAATAAATGTTTTGTAAAAATTTACATATTTTGCCCTTTTCTTGCTTGGAAATTCATAGCTAATTAATCATTGCTCTAAAAATCCTCGAAAAATCAACCATTGTCAAGTTAATTGTTCTTAACATCATGCCCAAAAAGAATTGAATTTGCATGCATAGTTTGCTCTATAAAAATTATTTTGCATCTTTTGGTATTTAATTTTTAATAGGTATTAAACCCTACATTTTTGAGGTTTAGGATTTTTCTGAGATTCATCATATAGTGATAGATCTTAGATAATTTTATTTCTTGAAAATAAGTAGGTTTAATATTTATTATAATTAAATATAAAAAATCATTCTGTTTGCATTTAAAAATTCCTAAAAAATTCATATTGTATCCAAAAATTCCAAAAAAAAATACAGTGCACTCATTTCATTATATTTTACATCTCGGCCAAGTTTCGTATTTTTCGGACTTCGTTTGGACTTAATTCACATTTTAGTCCCTAGAATAGGCCGAATTTGCATATGCACCCCCTAATACATTGAAAAATTCCAAAAAAACCGCTTCGAAAACCGAACATAAACTTTGATAGACATCTTTCTAGGTTGTTCCTTTGCCTCCTTGTGATCGACCTTGGGACTTGCCCAAGTAAAACAAACATAAAACCACGAGAGTAAAAATTGAATAACTTATTTGTGGTATTTTCTTGACCGTTTCCGATTGCCGTCTACAACGCACGACACGATAAAAACACATTTTTAAAAGCGACATTTTCGGATCCGTCAGATGGCGCCGTTGCCGGGGAGGCAAACGGCTTAGATTTTTGTCTAAAAATTTTTTATTCGGTTTTCCGCATTCGGGTAGTCTGACCCCCGAATTTTTCATTGTAAATTTCATTTTCCTGCAATTTATTTTCAGCCTTTATTTTTCATATATTTTTGAGTCACTCTCTTACATTTTCTCTCTTATTTTTTTACGAGGTACCTTGTACGTGGAGCGGTTCTTCAATAACCGACGCAACTTCACCGACTTTTGCAAAAACCGCAATTAATTTAAGATCGAGTCGAGACGTGAGAGAGCGTAGAGTCTAGGTTTTTATTCCTGCAATTTTTAAATTTTTGTAATTTTACAGTGGTGTCCGTTTGGACTCTCGCGTGTGTAGAAAGACCTCTGATTCTATTCTGTGGTGTGTCGTGGCCTGTTTCACTCTCCGGTGAGGGTGGGGCCCGACTTGAGTGGCGAATAGGATAGACCTGCACATACGGCTCTCAGAGCATTTATATTTTTGCTTGTGCTCGTAGGATCTTAAGCCACACTGCACTTTAATTGAGACGCACATAGATCGTTCAACTTAGCCAAATTTAAATCAATTCTTCCCGCTAATAGAACTTTCTGCTTAGGTGCGGTTTTTCCATCGGTTTGCACATCATATAGAATAATTTTTAAATTCTGTCTAGCATCCCACATGGAGATTACGAGGATTCACTGTAAGTCTTCTAACTGACCATTCATCATAGTTTTCCGCGTGCATCGGCTTTTCCCGAACTCCTCTCTCTTGTTTTATAACATAACTTTAAAGGAAATTGGGACTGTACGGTAGATGTGTATTTGTGCTCATCTAATTTTTCAGTGATCACCTCATTAAAATTGGGACTGCTAAATATAGCCGATCTTAATAACCCATAAAATCAAGAATTTCTGCGGGAGAGCAACCCCGTCCTTGGATGATTTTATTTTTCTGAGTGAGCGAGAGACGACACTTAAGGATAGAGCCCAAATCCAAAATCTCAGCTCGCTAAATTTTTGCCAAGATTGAATTATCACCAACTAAAATTGAAAAGATAATAGCCGAAATCTTACGGCTTCATTGTGTGAGTTGGTGAACCCAGGGTTGATTTGTGTTTGTATTGGTGTGCGTGAACCGATATCGAAGATCAATAGCCGCACTTTTGATAAATTTTCTGTCCCATACAATCATCTCTCTCATCTCTTGATTTTAATCTCATCATGAAAATTTTTCCAAATTTCAGATCCAACCCATCATTTCTCTCAACTCCTTTAAAAATAACCGAACATCATTATGAAAACAAATCTGTCTCGGTTTGGCCCAAATCAACTACATCCTCTTCTTTCAATAATCCTCCAACATTTGTGGGTAACTTTCAACCGCAAATGAATTCGATCACCTCATTGAATCCTTTCTCAAAACATCCAACCGGAAATGACCACTTACCATCTTGGACTGAACCACCTCATTCTCAATCTCTCACCAATGAAACATTTCAAGATCGAAATCCCTTTAAATCCCATGACTAGCAGAGAAACCAAACCCAGATGGAAGGACATGCACTTAATGATCATCAGCGTTGGATTGATCACGACATACCACTCGTCAGACATGAAACCCATACAGAGGACTGGACAGACCTCCTAGACACATATAAACCCTGTATGTTGACTCCACAATATCAAGAGCTGACCAATCATGATCAAAGGACTGAACTATACTCAGATCAAATACACATGCCTGTACCATATGAGCAGCCTCCTTCCATAATTTTTGAGGAGAAATTTTCAAGAAATGATCGTATAATGGATATTCCAAGAAATTCTCCTCTCCGCACATACCGAAAAATGGAAGACGGAATCATTGAACAAAATCCGAGTGCTCCCGTGGTTGATCATGAACAAAATTGTGAGGATAATGTTTCGAGGATAAAAACAAGACTTGAATTGATGGAGGATAGATTTCAAAAATTTGCCGACCGAGTAATCTCATTCTACGGTGGATCGAGTGTAAAACTAAATGAGGAAATGATTGGATCCCATGATGAAAATTTGGAGGATATTCAAAATCCTAGGGATGAGTCTAATATCAACACCTCTGCTTATTATTCCCCTAGGAATGACTATGCCTCTGACCCAAACTCTGAATATCAAGGCCCCTTCTCATCTAAGGAAGACACCACATCGCCATACCACACAGAAAATACAAAAAAAATTGAAAATCCAGAAAATCTCATAAAAATTGAATCTGAAGAAGATCTGAGGAATTTGGATCCTGCTTTACGGGAAGCACTGGAAAAATACTTGATTTTTGAACTTCCCATCATAAAGGCCATTGAACACTTCCCTGACCTTAAGAAATTTCTAATGGACAGAATAATCATCAAAAAGTCAGGAAGGATTAGAACAAAAACTGAAAGACAAATCTTGTCAATGACCTCCTCCTTGGTGTTGAGGAGAAAAACCAAGAGCCGCATAGTGAAGCGGTTGCCCAGATTTGACTGTGAAATCAAAGACACAATTTTCACACATGCTCGTATTGATGACGATTCACCGATCAATATCCTCCCGACCTCTGTATTTCAGGAACTCAAACTCGGACCAATTCGGAAGATACGAGAGATTGTACAATTAGCCGACCGATCAATAAAAAGGCCGAGAGGAACCATTTCTGTCATCATGAAATTCCAAGGTGCTCCGCTCAAGGTAGAATTCACGATCATTGATATTGAGCATCAAGGAGAATTCACCCAGTCTCCAATCATTCTCGGAAAACCATTCTTGGCATTGGCCAAGGCGAGTATCGATTGTGAGACTCGGGAAATAAATTTTACGGCATTGGAATCACTACGATCTGATACAGTCTTTGAGGAACCACGATTTTCTGAGGTAACCCACAAAGTCCCCAACAACCGCAACCATGAAACGGTAGAAGAGCCCTACCCCGCTGCTACACCTGAGATTGCGTTTGTTAATGAGACTATTGGTTTAGAGACTCTCCCCGCAGATTTCAAAATAGACGAATCCTTCTACTACGATCCTGAGACATTTGTATGCTCGCACCCTGGAGCAACATACTCTGATTATCTTGACCAAATCCTCCCAAATCAAGAGTGCACCAACATTAAAGAAGCAAAGAACGAACACGTAGCCCGAACACCGACCAAGAAGAAGAATTTTAATGGCTATTCATCTGGGTACTCAAGTGAACCGACATCTTCACGAAACAAGAAAAAAAAAGTCACCTTTGATCTTTCGGAAGAGGAATCGGTTGATGATCCCTCGTCAGGTCCGGAAAAGGTAGTCTACATGAGTGAAGTCTGTTCGGCAGCTCTAAAGCCATATCTTCGCAAGGATCCAAAATTCAATTCTCGTTGGACAACTCCCGTTCCTAATTATTACTCATCCAAAGCTGATGCTCCTACCTTCCACAAGTACACTGGAATTATTTCTTATGAGCTGACTGAGACCGGAGCATCTGAATATTCATCTGAGGACAAATCGATTGATCTTAAAAAGGAACGAATCTTGAGGAAATAATTGAAGAAACAAAAAGACATGAACATCTGGAGTGTGTCCACTTTCAAATACTATTCCTCTGAGGATAACTCTGATGATGGATATCTTTCATCTAACTCAAACACTTCGTCCACTATCCATCATGACTTTTCTGAGGATGACACTGATAATAGTTGGGAATCATATACTTCATCTCAAACTCATTACGATCTCCCACCGCAGGCTCACAAGAAGATTAGCCGAAAACCGCCTTAATCATCGGCTACCCACCCTCCCTCCCGACCACATCGGTCTCTTTGTACAGCTTCTTCCTCTACTTAGGCCTAGGCCTAAGTATAGGGGGGGACCGATGCCATCTATATATACCATCACACTCCATCTCCAGATCGACTCGCCTCCACCCTTCTTTTATACTTAGGCTGACCAAAGCCTAAGTATAGGGGGAACCAACGTCCACCTGTATATACTCTCCTCATTCACATATCCTGACCGCTTCATTTTTCCTTTTCACTCTTCTTCTATACTTAGACTATTCACAGTCTAAGTATAGGGGGGCGATTTTGTAAATCTTGTTTTTTTTCACTCTCTTACGCTTAGCCCGAGCTATGTCTTCTTTACGCTTCTTGTGCTCTGAGGACACAACACTCGCTAAGTATAGGGGGGTCTGTATATATATTGTGTATATATTTTAGCCATACCTCGTACTTTCGCGTAAGTCTATATGTATTTACGGGGTGGGTTTTTCTTAAAAATTGAAAAAAAAAGAACGTTTTGCCACTAACACTGACTACACCCAAATTTTTTTGAAAAAAATGGCTTCTTATTCAATTCTTGCATAAAAAAAGAAAAAGAAAAAGAAAAGAAAGAAAAAAATGTGTCTGCATTCCACACACCTGCACTTCATCCCGCATTACATTCATTTGCATTTGTGAAAAGTCATTGGGTTCTGAACCGAGTTATGAGCCGAAACCGAGAGTGATCTGGACTTAACCTTAATCAACCTAATTTTCAGAGGAACTTCACCGAGAAATAGGATTTTAGAGTCTTCAGGTCTGTGACTTAATTCTTTGAGTTCCACATAACAATGCACAGAGTTTGACTCTTAGTGTCTAACCTGGTCTCTTCATTCTGGGTACAACTCTGGAATAAGGAATTAATTTGTACTCTCGCACTATGCACTTAGCTCAACTCAAACTTTGTTGGAAGACTGTGTGAGTTTCTTTTCTGGTAGCGTGGAAATCTAAAGACCGGAGTACGGGTTGAAATAAAGCTTCGGAAAAGGGATGGACGGCTGGGCACAATTTTTCTAAGACCCCAAAAAATGTACAGAACAAAAAGATGCTATATTCGTAGGGGCACAACAAGATCCAAGCAGAACCACCAAAAATTCCAAATACAAAGAAGCATTCTACCAAATAAAAATCTGACCAAAAAGGTCCAAGCTTCAAGAAACCTGCAGATCTTGGTGGAGACTCGGCTACACTGGCCATCTTCACAAGGAGAGGTGACTACACTAATCACCCTCCAGTTCTTTTCTCATTCTTCTAACTTCTCCCCCCAATTCGATTGTGAACACAGCGCGACAGACCGTAGAAGGGAATACCTGACTCCCCGAGGATGAGTTATTAGAGAGGAGGTTTGCGCAGTAGTCCGGCATTCTGGGTGGGAAGAGCTAAAAACCTTTCACACACAAGAGTCGGTTATTCAATTTCATAGGGTATACTTTGGGAAGAGGATTGATCTAAGATGACTTCTGAGCCGAAACTGTAAGCAATGATTTGTAGAACTCGAGGACTGTTGATTTTTAAAATTCTAAGTCTCACAGAAGTTCCGACACACAAATAATCCAAAGGTTGAGTTTAGGTTCACTTTCACCTTCAGCTCATGGTCTTGGTATGGAACCCAATCTCATTTCACCTCATGGCATTTCTTTTTGATGCTCAGGGACGGGCATGCTTTAAGTATAGGGGGATGATGAATCTCATATTCATCACTCTAAATCTCATTTATTAAGCTCAAATCCCTTAAAATCAACAGCATTTTAGCATCTATTCTGCGTAATTACCATTCATTCATGATTTCATAAAAATTGCATTTTAGCATAAAAATCTGCACAAAATAAGAAGCCAAAAATCCAAGCCAAAATAACCTGTAAATAGCCTAACTTCCCTGATTTTTAACTCATTCATACTAACTCCGAATGACACAAAACCACCTCCATTGTGTACATATCACTAACAGAAATAAATGAAAAATACAAAAAAAAAAAAACTAACCCAAATAAGTGGACCAAAAACTCAAACCCTAATTTCAGGATTTTCGGACTAAAAGCCACATATCTTCCCCATCCAGTGTCCGATTTAATCCTACTCACTTTTGAACTAATATACATTCAATTACCTTCAAAACAAGACCAAGTTCAAGTGAAACGGATCTCATATGTGAAAGTTGGGTTTTGGGCCTCTTTTGTATATTGTATATTTTAGCGGTTTTTGACCCAATATTTTCTTTACATATTTTATTGATTAATAAAAATACAAAAAAATTAGAGTAATAAGTATTTATTTAGCTCTAATTTATCATAGTTTTTCCGGATTTTTATCTGATCTAAAAAATGACATAAAAAACTACAAAACCCCAAAATCAAGGTGTTCTATGTACATAGAATACCCCAAAAATTCACTTTGTGCAAATGATCGATTTTGGTCTTGATGTCTTCATGAAATTTGTAGATCTCATCGAGACGAGCAACTTTCGTGAAGAAACTTTTTCGATCCGAGGTTATTTACCATATTTATCGATTTTACAAAATGTTTTATTTTCGAATTTTGTGGTGCTGACACGTGGCAGCACCTGGTGCCGCCACGTGTCAGCCTTTTTTGGGCGTATTTTATATCATTTTTGTTAAAAAAATAATTAAAACAGCTCACGTGCAGCGCACGTGCAGCATCCGCACGCGCACTGCACGTGCGCTCGCCCCGCGCATCCTTCCTTGCACCCCCATTGCCACGTGTTGCAATCGTGGCCGTCCGATCTCGGCCGATCGGACGGCCACTACTCGTCTTCTACCTCGCGCCCCTTTCCCAAATCCAGCGCCGCCCGCGAATATCTCCGCCACCTCCGTGAATCACGCGCCGCCCGCAGATCCTCCCGATCTCCTCCAGATCTCGCCGCCATCCCGCTCCGATTTCTCCGCCCCACATCTCGCCTCCTCGCCGCGAATATCTCCGCCGCCGTTCGAATCCCCAATAACACCCAGCAAATCGCGCACCGCCCCATCAGGTCCCGTTCCCGATCCACCTTCCGTCTCCGGCAAACACCCCCTTCTCCTATTTAAGAACCTCGCCACCCCTCGTCACAAGCATCCGCCGATACCGCACGTCAACTAGCTCTGGGGTGACAGACCGGAGCTCCATCTTCTCCGGCGAGATCCGACGTCCTACCCGACGTCGCTGCAGCCCACGACACCTCTTCTCCGCCGCACCTGCCTTCGCTCCGCCTCGACGTCGAGCCCACTACGATATCACCTCCGACGATTAACCACGCCGCCTTCACCAACTCTTCCGCTGCTGCGCCATCAACGTCCCACGGCCGTGTGTCGGCCATCGTCGCCCTCGGCTCCATCACGCCTTCAACTCCTTCATCTCTGCGTCGTCATCAACCGGCTCCAGCTGCTCCGCCGCCCCTGCCACCGATTCATCTCTGCCCTCCTCAACTCCACCGCACCACAAGGCTCCACCAGGAGCGGCTCCGACCTCCTTCATCGACAGTCGTCGTACCTCCAGGGTCCAACCAGGACCGTCGACCCTCTCCCCTCCTCGCCGCCGGGCTCCGAGCCCGAGGCCCTCCCACGTGAGGCGCACGTGCGGAGGGAACGCCGACGTCATCCATCGTCAGCCCCCCCCCCCCCCCCGGTCACGTGCCCCGCACGTGACGTGGGGGTAAATTGCATCAGACCCCCCCCCCCCGAAGACCTCCATATTCGCGCAAGACTCCCCGCCTCCAGAAGGCACGTGCCCCTCTTGGAAATTTGCAGAAAATCTCCCGCGTTATTGGTAATTACACAACCCCCCAGTTGCATTTTTTATTTTATTATATTTGCACTTGTATCCCTGTATTCCCCCTTAGTTTTGGACCTTCTCTTTACCTTATTTTATTAATCGAAAAATAGCATGATGTTTGTTAATTGATTCTCTACACTTTGACATGTTGTGGGTATTTTTCTGATTGATGGTTAATTAATAAATAAATGTTTTGTGAAAATTTACATATTTTACCCATTTCTTGCTTGGAAATTCATAGCTAATTAATCATTGCTCTAAAAATCCTCGAAAAATCACGCATTGTCTAGTTAATTGTTCTTAACATCATGCCCAAAAAGAATTGAATTTGCATGCATAGTTTTCTCTATAAAAATTATTTTGCATCTTTTGGTATTTAATTTTTAATAGGTATTAAACCCTACATTTTTGAGGTTTAGGATTTTTCTGAGATTCATCATATAGTGATAGATCTTAGATAATTTTATTTCTTGAAAATAAGTAGGTTTAATATTTATTATAATTAAATATTAAAAATCATTCTGTTTGCATTTAAAAATTCCAAAAAAATTATAGTGCACTCATTTCATTATATTTTACATCTCGGCCAAGTTTCGTATTTTTCGGACTTCGTTTGGACTTAATTCACATTTTAGTCCCTAGAATAGGCCGAATTTGCATATGCACCCCCTAATACATTGAAAAATTCCAAAAAAAACCGCTTCGAAAATCGAACGTAAACTTTGATAGACATCTTTCTAGGTTGTTCCTTTGCCTCCTTGTGATCGACCTTGGGACTTGCCCAAGTAAAACAAACATAAAACCACGAGAGTAAAAATTGAATAACTTATTTGTGGTATTTTCTTGACCGTTTCCGATTGCCGTCTACAACGCACGACACGATAAAAATACATTTTTAAAAGCGACATTTTCGAATCCGTCAACGTGACAACTCCTGCATACAAGCGCAACTGGATCAGGCTCTTTGCTTCTCGAAAGAGTAGGGCAGTATGCGTAGTGACTCCAATACCATGTCCTCATATTATTGGAGCGATATTGGATTGCACTAGCGAGTTCTAATCTTGTTGACGGTTGGTTCAATTAATGACGGGTCAACATCAGCTTAGGGGTCACTCTCGATCGCATATGATGCGATCCTCACACTTTCATGATGCACTTAAGGATCTTTCACCAACAACAATATGAATTTTCCTATTGCCTCGACATCTACTGATTCGTCATTCCCTAAATAGAGGTACCCTTCAACTTGACCAGGTTTTCAGTATCTTGGGTAACCCTACATGGAGACACTAACATGACTAATAGCTCCAGAATCTAGCTACCAACTGTCTGTAGTACTGAAGGCAAATTAATTTCTGAACAAATCAAACTATGAGGAGTATCTTTATTAACACGCAAAGCGTAATAATTTAAAGCTTCTTTATGTGTCCTTCAGCTCTACAAAAGAAACAACCCATAACAGATGATTCCTTGTTCTATTGTTTCTTATGAGGTACTGTGATTGTAGCTTCATTTTCATTCTTCCTTTTCTTGCCCTTTTCCTTGGAGGTGAAGGCAAGATGAGCACTTTGTCTTATCTTGCTTCACCCTTTCGTCTTCCTGAACACAGTATGAGATGAGATCATTTAGAGACCAAGTCTCTTTCTGACTGTTGTATCTCACCTTAAACTGGTTGAATGAAGAAGAACATATATAAAAAACAAATGCACTAACAAGTCTTTAGAGAGTTCAAGTTTGAATGTTTTTAACTTAGAAGCAAGATAAGATATCTCCATGATATACTCCACGATGTTGCCTTTTCCCTTATACCACATTGAAATCAGACTAGCTAAGAGTGTACCAATTTCAGCCTTTTCATTCTTGGCAAATTATTTTTAATATCAACAATGAATTCTTTAGAAACACTTATTTTCTCATACATAGTGCTCATGAATGCTTCCGGAATGACCATTTTCATTATTGTCATGCACAAGCAATTTGATCTCTCCTACTTTTCTTTATCCCTCTTTTCATTAGAGGTACTCTTATTCCTAAATTATGGAGGAGAGCTAGTCCTTATCGTAATGTCAAGATCCACAACCCTGAGAACTATCAATAAGTTCTCCTACCATGACTTAAAATTAGAGCTAGTTAACATTGGAATCAAATTGATGGTGGCAGTTATGTTTATGGAATTCATATTTGCAATATAACAACAAAAATGCTCACATAACTGTAATAAAATCAAAGATATTGAATATAGGTAAAATCTAATCTTAAGATATCTACCTCTCCATTATAATTTTATCTTGGGATAAAATATAACTTGTGAGCGATATCTTGACGTAGTAGTAATTATTTATGATGATAATAACATGTCAAATAAAAATATACGTTTGAGTGGATTTAATATTTGCACGATAACCAAACAATTATTACATATTTAAAACTACAACCTTGCATAATGACTTTCCTTTGGGTAAATATTTATCCATATAAATTATTAATGCATAGCTATTTATATTTAGACACAAATCAATTTTAACAACATCGGTCACTTTGGTGACATATTGTTTTAACTAATGTATAACAAAATATGCAAGTATCCATTCCTATATTCAAAAGTGTTATTTAATTTTAACAATGAGATTGCCCTAATGAGAAACTGTGGCCCATAACCCATTATTACTTTCTTAAAAAACAACTTGATGGTTGATGGGTATTGTCGTAACAAATGTAAATAATTCATAGCAAGTTATGACTTTTGGTTTCTCTTTTGTATACATATACACAAGTAAATCAACAAGATAATAATGTGATTCTCACGTTATCAATGCTATTAATAAAAGGCATTGATATAGCATTTAAGAGGTTGATAGAGGCAACATGTCGAATATTTGAAAGGATATATGGATTGAATTGGTGCTAATGAAGGTGAATGTGTATGGATTGTATATGAAAGGGTACAATATAAATCTACATTAAAATCATGCATGTCATAGACTTTTAATAGATTAAAGCATTCCATATCTTGTCTATAAAAATAATGACATTTAAATCTACATTAAAATAATGCATGTCATAGACTTTTAATAGATTAAAGCATTCCATATCTTGTCTATAAAAATAATGACATTCCAAAAAAGTTGTAACATGTGATAGTAACAGCGTGTGTGAATTATGAATATAAGAAGGCATGAGTCATCTTTGATTACAAGCATGTTGATTTCTATTTAATGGAACACATGCCAAAATCCATATTAATCATTAGAAACGAAAGTAATAATGGACATTCACATGAGGATTAATGCACATCATTAATAATAGGTATAGAAGAATAACAAAGAAAGATAAAAAGAATATTAACCTGATTGCATCCTGCCATTGATCAACCAAAGTCGTATCTTCCAATAGGAAACCTCAGGCCTGCAACTAGGAAACGGTCGGATACGGATATGGATTTAGGTATTACCATATGCTTATCCATTTTCTAATACGAATACGGATGCAGATATGAATATTGACGGATATTAAAATTATCTTACCATATCCTTAAAAAACGGATACAGATGTAAAATGGATATTAATCGCACACAAGTAATCTTAGAAATACTCTATAAAATCAACTTAAATATATAAGAATTGGATGGAAAATACATGATATTAATTTACTAAACGTGATTGTATCATAAAAATTATATAAATATGGTAAAAGGAGGCATAATTATGTTATATAAGGTTAAAAAGATCCATGACTATATTTATATACAAAAAAGGATATACGGATATGGATACGGATGTTTGCAGATATCAAAACAATATCCATATCCGTATCTATTTTAAAACGGATATGGATACATATGTCAAAAACTTTATAAAACGAATACAGTGACGGATCGGATATGGATATATCCGTAACCGTTTGCATCCGTACCTGCAACTATTCCAAAAGGGACTCTCTCCACGATAGCTTTTCTCACAAGGGAGAGAAGAGAGATTGGTCCTAACCTCCCCTTTTGAAGATGGGGACTCAATTCCTTTTGGGCACGCGCGCGCGCACACACACACCCACACACACGCACACGCACCCACGCACACAATATGTTATTCTGCAAGCTCATGGCCAGCTTGATCGGAAGTGTTGAGAATATTAAAAAACCGTATTAAATGGGTACTTACATCTAGTGGAAGATCCATATATTGTGCAATACATGGTCATGTATCTAGTTCCTTTTCAGAGAGAATTGCGTGTGTAAGTAGGAATTATACACAGAGACTCATGTACAATAAATTCAGTGAGAATTATGTGTAATTAGGAACTATATGTTACATGTTCTAGTGAATAATATTAGCCATTAATTAAACCCAACCGTTCTTGAAGCTTAACCTAAATTACCATAACAACTATTATCACAGCTAATCTCAGCATAGATTACATTATCCATTTCAAGCATACCTTACCTCACGGTTTTGCTGGAGTCAACCGATGGCAAAAAAGAGTTAACTGTCACATGCAATGATGCTGACAGCTCCTACTTATTCAATAACAAGAATCTAGTCCTTACAACTTTGATTGCATTATGCCTCTCTTGAAAGGATTCTTGGATTCTAAGCGTTCAGTAGAAATGAATAAAGAAGTTGTTACATGACCTGATTGAACTCGATCTCTTTTACCATGATTATTATTCAGATCAATGGCTGGATACTGTCTCAAGATCTGCTACTTCCTGGTGCTGTGCCTCCCACAGAAGGCTTTCAGCCTCTGTAGACCGTCTTCGAGGCAATCCGGCGCCACCGCAAACGTCACCCGCAACCAGTTTTTGTATCCCACCGTTGTCCCTGTAGCATATAAAAGATCGACCCTCTTATCAAATCATTGCATACAAATTATCTAAAAATTATCAGCCTAAGAATCGATATGGAGGATATGAACCTGGCAAAATGACCACGGATTCCTCCTTGGCCAACTTGCAGCAGAAATCAACATCATCCTCAATGTCTTCCAGAAGAGATAAATCCAGCTTTACCTGAACAACATTGAACCGATGCGGATTGTCTGAGGGAGATTGTAATTCAGTGAAAAAAGATTCGTAAAGAACACGGAGAGCGCGTCTCACCATCGTAAACATGGAGCCTTCGGGTTTGCAAGGGCAGCTGATGCAACTGATTTCATTCAGCCTGTGAAAACAAGTTTCTGCCATTTGCTTTAGTAACTCAACGCTCTTATGAAAGAATTCTGCTTTTGTGTTCTCTATGATTTGAGGAATCGCGCCCTGTTGATCAATTGTAATGTAGATTTTTTTAATTAACATGTAATGATTACACGATGATTTAAGTTGAAGGAGAAGTGACCTGTATAAAGGTTACAGGATCAGAAGATATACTGAGATGGGCCTTGACTCCTTCAATGATCTGAGGAGGAAGAATAAACGAGCAAGGATTAATATGGAGAAAAAATGGAATCGAACTTGGAAGAAAATAGGAGAGGGAGACCTTGGTTTTCTGGAGGATCCGATTGGGATCCGTGGACGCAATCCAGCCGAGGCGCCAACCGGGTACCGCCCATCTCTTGGATATGGATCCGAGAGTGAGAACCGGCACCGTGGACCCGAATACTCCCATAGGCACAAACGGGTTCCCGCCGAAGCACAGGTGACCGTACACCTCATCCGCAATCACCATGATCCCAAGCTTCCTCGCAGTGAGTGCAATCTAACATGATAGTAACAACGATTATAATCCTAATCAACACCACCAATCTAAAAAGGTGTTTTTGTTGCTAACAAATTACCTGGCTCAAGTGATGATGGCTGAAGACGTTCCCGCACGGATTACCGGGATTGAGAACCATCATTGCGACGGTGTGGTCGTCGGCAAGGGCCTCCAAAGCTTCGAGGTCGACCTCCCACCCATTTTCAGGGAGGAGGTCGTAATGCCGGAACTCCAGACCGGAGAATGTCGCACTTGCCTCGTAGAAGGGATAGCCAGGCCTGGGTAGCAGTATGTTGGCTTGCGGCTGTGCCAGCACCGCAAACACGGTGTCGATGGCATGCGTGCAGCCGGCAGTGAGGTAGACATCGTCGCCGGAGAGCTGGTAGGGAAGATCCTTGGAGAGGTGTTTGGCCACTGCACTGATAGAAGTAGAACCGTCCGAATATAATGGCGTGTTAGCTCCAATTTATGCAAATTTAAAGTGGGTTGGGCCTTTGGCGGATCTAAGCTCATATTCGGACTAGATCCGATTACTAATTTCCCGGTATAAGTTCGAGAAAGGATCTTTTTGGGTAGACCTGGCCAATGGGCCGGGGGTCCGCCCGCCCGTCCAGCCTGTTTATGGGCTAGGTTTTGGCAAGAGATTTTGGAAATGGGCTGGCCCGGCCCGACTCGGCCCGCTTTTTGGCCCGCCCGTCAATTAGGCGGGTCGTGGGCATGTGTCATAAAACCCGGCCCGGACCGCACATATAAAAAATATATGTTTAAAAACTATATTTTAGATACATTTAATATAATATACTTCAAGTTTTCATTTTACATTATCAATATTACATCTTATTTTATAGTTTACATGCAATGTAACACATATTATGGTTACTTGGATTTAGAAAGATTAGATGATGCTAGAAAAACTTAATTATCTTCTTAAATTTGATTAAAAAATTAATAAAAAAAAGTACTTCACATTCGGCCTATAGGCCGGCTCGACCTGGCCCAGCCCAAACCTGGGGCAGGCTTGGGCCTTGAAGTATGGCCCGTGGACCGGGTCGGGCCAGGCGTCGGACAAGGGATTTTAAAACCTCGGCCCGGTCGGCCTGGCCCATGGCCCAGCCGGGCCCGAACTTTGGCCAGGTCTATTTTTGGGTTGAGTTTACAAATGAGTGAATATCTGGAGTTTTAAATCTTAAGAAAAGAAGCAATCGCTAATAAACAAAACCGTATATGCATTTGAGAGTACGATCTCACATAAATAAACGCTACCAAGATCCTTTGAAAATTCTTCATTTCACTTATTTACACATTTATTTATGCAATGTTAAGTAATATCATTAATCTAACATATTTAAATAAGTAATACTATGCTATGCAATGATCTACTTTGATATTTTGAATTTGTATCCAGTTTAAAATGCATACGGATAGAAATAAAGTTAAAAATAGAGGGAATACATATATATTTATAAATGTTATCATATTCTTGTCCCGTTTAAAATGTTGATATAGCTATCGAAAGAAATCTCTTGTGAATATTAAAAATTGTAAATTATATCTTTAAATATGGATAAGTATATGAAAATTGACAATCATAATTCAGATAAGATTATGTAACAAATGGATACATGGGATAATTAATGTCTCCGAATACTTATATTTATAATATTTTTTTGTAAAATTAAATTTATCAATAGTTGATAAAATCAGAATTACATAAACTACATATACAACTAAATAAAAAAGTAACCATAAAAAAGTCCTGGAATATCCCCCAATCAACTAAATAAAAAAGCAAATACTAAAAAAGTCCCTGAACTATACACCCGATTTCAATGGAGTGCATGAATTTTGAAATTAACAATGCGGTACATGATCTTTAAGGTTTTTCTTAATGAAGTCATTGACTATTGCAACGTCTAACCTTAAATAACAATATCTTGAAATCACATTGGGGCAAATATCAAAGATTGGGGACCAAATTATTATCTTTTAAAGTCCAAGTATGACATTGAAAAAGGGATATATAGTTGAGAGACTTTTTAGTAATTTACTTAAATAAAAGAAATAAAATAAACATGCATATTTAAATAACAGAATAATTAAATACATATAAGATATATATTTATGGATATGAAAGTGATTCCAAAATGCAAACATGTGTAACCACAAACTATATTTAGATATATATGTGTGTGTATGCATAAATTGATATATATATATATAGACACACACACAATATGCACATGCATAGTCAGTGGTACAGATACTTGTATACGTATACACCAAGAAAATACGTAACTATATATGTTTCCATATCCTAAAAAATGAAGTGTATAGATGTATGTATGTATGTGTGTGTGTACATGTGTGTATGTGTGTGTATGTATGTATGTGTGTGTGTGTGTTTATATATGTGTGTATGTGTGTGTATGTGTATATGTATGTTTGTATGTATGCATGTGTGTATGTGTGTGTGTGTGGTATGTGTGTGTTACGTGTTTTTGTATATGTATATGTATGTATGTATGTGGGGGTGTGTGTGTGTATGTATGTACGTGGGTGGGTATGTCTGTGTGTATGTTTGTGTGTGTGTATGCATGTGTGTATGTGTGTATATGTGTATGTATGTATGTGTGTGTATGTATGTGTGAATGTATGTATGTGTATATGTATGTATATGTGTGTGTATGTATGTATATGTGTATGTTTATGTGTACGTGTGTTTGTTTGTATGTGTGCGTATACATATGTGTGCGCGTGTGTGTGTATGTGTGTATGTTTGTATGTGTGTATGTATGTCTGTTTGTATGTATGTGTGTATGTCTTTATGTATGTATATATTTATGTATGTATATGAGTATGTGTATGTGTGTGTGTATGAGTGTATGTGTGTATACGTGTCTGTGTATCCCCCTCTCTCTCTCTCTCTGTATGTGTGTATGTATGAATGTGTGTGTTTATGTATGCATGTACGTATGTGTGTGTATGTATGTATTATGTGTGTATGTTTATGTGTGTGTGTGTGTGCATGTGTATATATGTTTGTATGTATATGTATATGTGTGTGTATATCTGTATCTGTGTGTGTATGTATGTATGTAGATATGTATGTATGTATGTATGTATGTATGTATGTATGTATGCATGCATGTTTGTATGCATGTAGAGAAGGTCGATCTTGTAAGAGAAAAAAACTATAAGAGCATAAGAGCAGTGAGTTTGGACCACGAGATTCTATCATCTCTCTCCTGAGTGATTGGAGGAGGAGAGAGATGAGCAGAATCTAGTGGTCCATACTCACTGCTCTCACGCTCTCACTGTTTTTTGTTCTCACAAGATAAGTCCTCATTTGTGTGCGCGCGCACGCACGTGCGGGTATAGGGTTAAATGAGGTTTCCCTTTATGGGGAGCTAAGTTAGCTCCCCCATCCCATTTTCCCATTTTTTTTATTTTTTTTAAATGCTTCCATGGAAATTCATCATTATAGCCCGATATTAAGTCATTCAAGTTTCGCGGAAAACAGAGACTCCTACGGCCACCATCCATACACTGCTTAGGTCTCCATCCAGACACTGCTTAAACACGATGCTCTTTATTAGCAGGTCAGATGAAAGGTGCAGTAGAGCGGTTCAGGTGTTGGTCATTTTTAGCAGCATGCCGGGACTAGAAATAAATCTGTAGAAATCAGTGGTCATCACTTTGGGGTTACATAGTGAAGAAAGGAGTAGGGTAGCAGAAATGCTTGGTTGTCCATTGGGGAATATGTCGATCACTTATTTGGGACTTCCGTTGGTTGCGGGCAAACTAAGGATAATGGACTGGGAAGTGGTTATACAGAAGATTGAACAAAGACTTGCGAGTTGGAAGGCAGTCTCTTTATCCAGGGGGAAAGTTGGTCTTGCTGAAACATACTCTGTCCTCCATCCTAACTTTCTTCTTCTCAACCAGGATGATCCATGTGGACGTAAGAAAGAAGATTGAAAAGATGATGAGAAGATTCTTCTGGTCTGATGGGAAACAACAGAAGTCAGGGATCCATATGGTGGAATGGGAGGAGATCACAAGATCTCGTGAGCAGGGAGGCTTGGAAGTTCGGTACTTGGCTCATGTGAAGAAGGCACTATTGACTAAGTGGGTTCTGCGTATTTGGGATCCATCTATATACCTGGTTTCAAGATTATTGAGGAACCTATATAGGGTGAGAGGTAGCATAATGGAAGGGACTTTTCGATTTGACTCGTTCCTATGGAAGGGGGTTCGGGATGTTCTAACGCTTGTTTCGAATAGGCTAGCTCCTAAGCTGGGGGATGGGAGAGGATTCGGATTTTGGAGAGATGACTGGACGGAGGAAGGCACTCTTGCATCACAATTCCCAAGACTATTTACGTTAGCGACATCAAAAGAGGCCTGCCTACGGGACATGACACATTCAAGTGAATGGACTCCTAATTTCGCGGCAAGTCTATCAGAAAGAAGAAAAGATGACTGGTTAGACTATTGGTTGAGGCCCCATTTCCAGACGAATTCTCTCCAGTTCGGGACCACTATGTTTAGACATGCACAAAGTTTGCAGTCAAATAGTTATATGGTGATCTAAGGAATAGCGAAGAGGTACAATATCCAGATCTGTGCCAGGATATGAAGATTATTTGGATGAGCGAAATTCCAAGTAGAGTAAAGGTCTTCCTCTGATCCAAGAGGAGCGATAGGCTTTGTGACAAGGTCTGGAGGGCGAGAATTTTGGGTCTTCATGATTCAACATGCTATAGGTGCGTGATGCAGTTGGAGACTTCAGAACATATCTTTTTCAGTTGTGAGGCCTCGAAGAAGGTATGGAGGGAAATGGATATCCCCTAGGTGATTGTGGACAAGACCTCGAACTTCTAGGCGTTAGTAAGGCGTGTAGGAAGCAACTCTCCATATAAAGTTGCTAAACCATTTGTGGTACTGTGAGCCTTATGACTAACAAGAAACAAGCTTGTCTTTAAAAATCAGAGTTTTTATTAGGAAAATGCGGTGTCCCTATGTAGCGCTCTCATGAACTTTTGGGAGTGTATGCGGTGACTCCTAACTGGGGAGTTCACCATCGCTTATTTAAAAAAACGGCCTCCATCTAGACCGTCATTTTTTAACGGACGTAAAATAGTTGAAATCAACTATGTCTGGATGGAGACCATAGAAGTGTATGTTCCACATGAAATTTGAGTGACATAATATATGGATATATTTATGAAAATCTACGGAAGCTTTTAAAAAATAAAAAAATAGAGAAAATGAGGCGTAGCAACCATATTTTTCTCATATATGCATGTATATGTATTTGATTGTGTAAAGTACATCATATAAATGTTAATATTAACAATGAAATAAATTTTATTTAGATCATATATATTCAATTTATGGATATGAGCCTATGAAGGCGGGGCGGTTATATATAACATAACATGTATATATTAATCATAAACTAATGTACTTATATAATAAACTATAAGGCATTTATTGGGAGTCGGTCACTGACCAGATCAAGAAAGTGTTTGGGTTCCGTTAAAAAGTTGCGGCGGTACGTTTCCATTTCAAGCTCAAGCGAACTCTTACACGCTCTCCCTCTTGATATAATAATACCCAATCCAAGTTGGACGCATTCAAACGAGAAGCAATTTTTCAAACTATTAAACAAATCTCTATTCTTTTCTGGGAAACAGACCAAGCAAACAACGGATATAAAGGGAAGATGAGAGGAAAAATCTCCATTTCCTACTGCAAGAGAGAGGACATTGTTGGATTGAAATCCTGACAAATTAGGATAAGGGTCAGTTTGCTGATTGGATTGGATTGGGTTGAGATACCTATGAGTAGTAAACTATGTAAAAATTGGAGGATTGGAACGAAGAGTACATCGGTATACACCGTTGTACACCACCAACCAAACTGATTCTAAAAGTATCTCTCCAAATTATATAAACACTTAATTTAAATCATAGGAATCAAGTACATGCTCAAGTAGTATCTCCCCATGCATGTGAGAATATAACAGAAGGGTAGTTAGTTACCTTTTAGCGGCTGCGAGGCCACCGGCCGGAGCATATGAATTGAACTCCCCGGAGCGTAGCGCAGCGACCACGGCCTCCTCGGCCTCAAGCGCCGTGCGGAAGCACGGGAAGACCGAGGGGTCACCGTGGGCGAGAGGGATCTTCTGCCGGGGTAGGTTCGGGGGGATATTGGACTCGATGATGTTACGGGCCTTTCGGACAGTGAGGTGGCCGGAGCCGGCGACGAGCACCCTCTTGGGAGAGAACCTCCACTCTCGTCCTCCTCCTCCTCCTTTGCCGTTGCACTCCATCTCTCTGTCAATTGTGATAACACGGGAGGAAGGGGCTTCTTAAAAATAGGGACCCCGTAGTACATTAAATAGGCATGACGAGAATCTGTATCTACCCGATTATCTGCTTACCATATTCGGGAAAATATATAATACCGGTGTTCCTGCATGAAAAAGATTCGCAATACTTAATTGATATATTATTGCAAATATTTAAATAACATAACGTAATAAATTATAATATAATTAAACAAAGGATGGCCGGGGGTCGTTATCTCTAAATCACTCCTTTATCTTGAAACATAAAACTGCACATGCAAAGTTAAGGGTCTCCATCAACTCGAGACTTTCATGGTTGTCTTGTTTATATTCGAGAAAAATATTACGAAATTAGGTTAGAGAGAGGAGGAGAGGGAAGCTGTTTTGAGTAACAATCAAGTTGGTTGTTACACATGGCAATTTTCTCCTAATTTTTTATTTTTTTAAAATAAAATTATATATATTCTCCTAGATATCATTCAAATTTTGTCAGAAATAAAGACTCATATACCCTTCATCTAGAACAGGTGGATTACAGCAAATTTCAGACCGTTAAAAATTACCTCATACATATGGAGCTATAGGAGTCTCTGTTTCTGATGAAATTTGAATGACATATAGGAGGGATATATAAATGAATATATATGGTTTATTTTCGAATAAAAATAAAAAATAAGGGGAAATTGCCTTGTGCAACAGCTTCATGTGTGTGTGTGTGTGTGTGTGTGTGAGGATGGGGATGTGTGTGAGGATGGGGAGCTTGCACCAAGGTGTATGTGATTTTTCATGCAACGGCGCTTATATATTCCACATTTTTTCTTTTTTTGAAAAATACCACCATGTATATTCATCCATATATCCCTCCAATATGTCATTCAAATTTCGTCAGAAACAGAGACTCCTATGACCTCCATCCAGAACAGGTCGATTACAGCAATTCTAAGACCGTTAAAATTACCTGTTCTGGATGGAGGTCATAGGAGTCTCTGTTTCTGACGAAATTCGAATGACATATTGGAGGGATATATGGATGAATATACATGGTGGTATTTTTCAAAAAAAGAACAAAAATGTGGAAGATATAAGCGCCAGTGCATGAAAAGTTACATGCACCTTGGTGCAAGCTCCCCATCCTCTCTCTCTCTCTCTCTCTCTCTCTATATATATATATATATATGGAAAAAATGTGGCTGCCCCCGCCCCATTTTTCGGCATTTTTTTTATTTTTTTTTGAAAAATAAAACCATGTATATTCATCCATATATCTCTCCTACATGCCATTCGAATTTCGTCAGAAACAGAGACTCCTACGGCCTCCATCTCGATGGTATCGATTTAAAAAAATCCTGTTACCGTTAAAAAATTACTGTCCGGATGGAGGCCGTAGGAGTCTCTGTTTCTGACGAAATTCGAATGGTATATAGAAGGGATATAGGGATGAATGTAAATGGTATTATTTTTCAAAAAAAAATAAAAAATTTTGCCCAAATAAAGCGGGGGCAGCCATGTTGGCTGCCCCTAGGGGGCAGCCACATATGACCCTATATATATATATATATATATATATATATATATATATATATATATATATATATATATATATTCAGCATATGGTTTATAGGTTAAAAAAATAGAGGAAGACGATTAAAAAAGTACAAGACATTTAAACTTTATTTGTAAAATTAATGTTATAAATTTATTTCTTTGCATATTTAAGTATTACGTTCACCAACACTGTTTTGTACTTAGGTTAAAATTTACTATAAATTTGTTTCGATCTTTGTTCAATTCTTCTTATTATTTATATATGTGTGTATGCATATGGGGATGCCCCTGTTGGCTGCCCAGCAGTATTTTTTATCAATTTTTTTTATTTTTTTGAAAAATATTATTATGTATATCCATTCCTACATGCTTTTTATATGTCATTCAAATTTCATCAGAAACAAAGACTCATACTGCCTCCATCGAGATAGGATCAATTTAAAAAGTCATGCGACCGTTATATATAGGGGGGGCCCTTCTAATGAGGTGGGTCTTTCCTGAAATTCAGAAAGCCACTACCAAATTTGTAAATTACGTAACAATTTTGTAAATTTAAACTACATATTGTAAAATACTGACGATTATTCAGTTATGTAACATATATCATCCATATTGTAACAAACTTTTAATGTCAAATATAGTAATATTTTCATAAATTTTTCATGATATACATATTATATTAATATTTAATATTAAATTTATGGAGTTAGAATGTGTAAAATAAATAGAATAAATGCTTAAATTGACGTGGCTTTCCATGCATCCAGGAAAGGTGCACCTCATTTGAAATATTTCCTATATATATATATATAGAGAGAGAGAGAGAGGATGGGGAGCTTGCACCAAGGTGCATGTAACTTTTCATTCACCGTGCTTATATCTTCCACATTTTTTTACTTTTTCGAAAAATACCACCATGTATATTCATCCATATATCCCTCCAATATGTCATTCGAATTTCGTCAGAAACAGAGACTCTTATGACCTCCATCTAGAACAGGTCAATTACAGCAATTCTAAGACCGTTAAAATTACCTATTCTGGATGGAGGTCATAGGAGTCTCTGTTTCTGACGAAATTCGAACGACGTATTGGAGGGATATATGGATGAATATAGATGGTGGTATTTTTCAAAAAAAGTAAAAAAATGTGGAAGATATAAGCGTCGGTGCATGTAAAGTTACATGCACCTTGGTGCAAGCTCCCCATCCTAATATATATATATATAGGGTAAAATGTGGCTGCTCCCATGGGGGAGCTAACTTGGCTCCCTTCGTGCCATTTCGTCCACTTTTTTATTTTTTTTTGAAAATTTCTTCCGGGAATTTTCATCAATATATCCACATATTATGTTATTAAAATTTAGCATGAAACAGAGACTCCTACGGCCACCATCCAGAAGGGTCGTTTTTAGCAATTCTGTTACTGTTAAAAAAAGATTGTCTGGATGGTGGCCGTATGTCTCTGTTTCGCACGAAATTTGAATAGCATAATATATAGATATAGTGATGAATATTCATGGAAGAAATTTTCAAAAAAAAACAAAAAAAACGGACGAAACCGCGCGAGGGAGCCAAGTTAGCTCCCCCGAGGGTGCAGCCGACATGGCTGCCCCACCCCATTTTTAGCAAATTTTTTATTTTTTTTGAAAAATATCACATGTATATTCATCCCTATATTCCTCATATATGTTATTCAAAACTCGTCAGAAACAGAGACTCCTTGGGCCTCCATCCAGACAGTCATTTTTTAACTATTGCATGATTTTTTAAATCGACATTATCTGAATGGAGGTCGTAGGAGTCTCTTTTTCGGACAAAATTCCAATGACATATAGGAGATATAAGGATGAATAAAAATAGCGGTATTTTCTAAAAAAAATAAAAAAATTTGACGGAAATAGGTGGAAGCTGCCACATATAACCATTTATATATGAGGAAAACCGGGATGCTCCCTTCCACTTTTTCGTCAATTTTTTTTATTTTCATGAAAAATAAAGTCGGGTACTTTCATCCATATATCTCTATAATATGTTATTCCAATTTCTTAAGAAACAGATACTCATATGCCATCCATCTAGAACATTTCGATTATAATAGTAATGAGACCGTTAAAATTACATGTTCTAGATGGAGGGTATGTGAGTCTCTGTTTATGGCGAAATCGGAATGGCATATTAGAGGGAGATAGGAATGAAAATACATGGCTTTGTTTTTTAAAAAATAAAAAAATAACGAAAAATTGGGCAGGGGCAGCCCCAACTCTCTCTCTCTCTCTATATATATATATATATATATATATATATGAAAAATGAGGTTATCGCTTAGGAAGCTAACTTGTCTCTCCTGCCTTATTTTTCCTATAATTTTTTTATTTTTTTTGAAAATTACTTCTGTAGAAATTCATCTTTATATCCATATATTATGTTATATAAATTTGTGAGAAGCGGCGAGTAGTAAGACCTCCATCTAGACAGTCATTTTTTAATGGTCGCAAAATTCATGAAAGTATTTTAAAAAATAAAAAAATATATAAGAAAAATGGGACCGAGAGGGCCAAGTTAGCTCCCACCAGAAAGCAACCCTATTTTAACCATATATATAGAAAGATGAGGGGTTGATACTGTGAAAGCTAAAATTTGTAAGAACATGAGAGCAGTGATTCTATACCAGTAGATTCTGCCACCTCTCTCCTGATTGATTGAGTTTTTTTTTCCAATGAACTTTGATCATTAATAAACCAATAAACAACCCTATTCAAACACATATCTCCCTTTCTTCTCTAACGCCCTCGTGTCCTGTAGTTCAACTCCATCCTGAACACCATGTCGCATTTCATCCCACGCCGTCTTCCTTTGTACAGACAAGCACAGTCAACTTTTGACAATGTCTACTTGAGCTCACACGTCTACGGATGTAAATAATTTTTCCACGAAAGCGTTTCATTTGAATACACATGCAATAACAAGATAATTCAATTTGTGAAAATTCCAAATTGATCGATCAAATGAACGCCTGAACAATTAGATCCATTAATAACGAGGACGAGAATAATAAGTAGTGAATTTTAAGATTCGAAATTCTAATTGTGGACACGATCAAACGAGTGGGTATTTTGCTGGCAAGCTCTCCTAGATGTGGTCAGATAAGGCTGCACTCTTCTGGTGGATAACTGAAACGCTGTGGCTCTATTCAATTGTCCGTACTTGCATGTCAGACAAATTATTACTTGTCTTCTCTATTTTTACAATGCACATCCGTGAACCATGCTTTATTATTTATTTCTTTTGTTTTTTTTTGAGAAAAAATACGTTGCAAATTGAGATGCATGCGGAGTATTTTTTTTTAGGTTTTTTTATGATTTTATTTTTACTTCTCTACTTGCATATTTTTTTACGTGACCGTTTTAACCCAGTTCCATCATATTCCATGTTCTGCTATAACAAATATATATATTATGGAAACATATTCTGGTGGTGAAAGAAATTTGGCTTGTAGCAGTTGATTTGAACATTAGTATCACAAATACACAATGTCAAAAGCTCGCTAAGGATAGGCTTATTGCGACGGACCATCTGTAACCACAAACTTATAGCGACAGGTTCCTTTAATGTGATGTGAGACCATGGTATCAAAACCGGACCGGACTTACCTTCATCTGGTTAAATCGGATCCGATCTCGGCCCGGTCAGTCTGGTTTGTTTTATGGAATAATGAAAGTTATGAAATTTAAAAGGCACAACGTTGCCTCGTCATCCTCCATCTATACTGTGATGCGATCCGGTCACGTATGCCACCACTCCATCGTCATCTTCTCTATGTATTAATTCTAATTTCTTGCTTATCATAGAATTTCTCTTTTTTTATAAGTAAATAATTATCAATTCCAAGAAAAAGATATCTACAGAAGGCACTAACGGCCTCGTTTACTGCAAAGCAAAGTTTACATAAATTTGTGAATTACATCACAACCAAAAATAAAATGTAAATTAAATTTTTAATTAATTGTGGAATGTGAATTCAATTCACATCAATAATTAATTAACAAATATAAATTTCAATTAGATCTCTCTTATATTTTATAAATCACATTTATAATATATATGATTAATACGGATAGTGCTATCCACCTTATTCATATCCATGATAATTAAATCACATTTAATCATCTTGGATCTCTATTTTTATGTTCCCAAATAAAATGAATCACATTCACATTATTCACATCTTTAATAACTAAATCACATTTAATTATCTAAGATAAGTCTCTTTATAATATGAATCAAATTCATATTATTCATGATAATAAAATAACATTCAATTATCAATTTTCTCAATGCTCGGATACATATATCAACAATGAAACTATCCTGAACTCTTTCAAGGATAATGCGCTTTCTCCGTGGACTTGGAGATAAGGACAAAGTGATTGTATTGTTCCATGTATAGTGACTTGGATATTGAGATCACATCTCAAATCCTGATCTTGCATACCTCTCTTAGATGCTTTTTTAAATCAAGACCGCAAATCTAATCTTCTCATTGCATATGAATCACATTCAGATCAATGTCCAATATTTAGACCAAGATTAGATTATTTCTCTACTGAGAGTAGTCACTAAAATCCAGACCTATTTCATCACTAACTAGGAATGGAAGTATCATGGTTATACAATCATTTATGATCACATCACCTTCAGGTATTTCCAATACATGTACATCCTGCACACTGGAAGACCCAGATAAATCCGAAGTATTAGATCAATTTTATAATATCTACTTAAGAGTTTTGTCATTAAGTTTCTCATTCGATTATTGGGAGTTGGTATCGATCATATACTTTCCAAAAGCATATATCATACCTAGGTCTTGATCATATACTTTCCAAAAGCATATATCAAACCTACAAATTCAGTCAAGGTTCCAAAGTGAGATGACAGTGTACGGAATTTGATTCTTCCTAATATCTCATGAGTGAACTCATGTCTTCCAGTTTAGTAAATGAACCTCTATGATCCCTTTGAGAGATTGTATTACTCATATGCCCTTGCATGCACTCTAGCACGTTGGTGTATAGACCTTGGCTCGGTCACCAACCTATTGGTCTGTCAAAAGTACATACTCAGCCATATAGTAACACATCTGTCTCCGGTCAGAGGATGCGTGCCTATATCGAGACAGCATATGACATGGGACTTTGGTTATCTCGATCTCGTTTAGTCAACACTTTGTCCTAACTTATCTAACACCTCCGAATCTCTATTCCTATGCAGAGGACCGGCATCAAGAGATCGGTTAGATATCGGCCTATAGAGAAAAGATTGGCATCTCCTTCTCAGGCTGGAGATCATCTCTTAATAATCATTTCACTGTGCTTGATGAGTCATCAATCTAACTCATTAGATATTCATCCAAGCACCAGCCTCTGTGATTCAATTATTGAATCAACAGTTGTATGATCATTAAGATGGTCATGGCACATAACCCTAATTGTACTAAGGGACCTATTATGCAATTTATTATTCTTCATTTCAGATGAGGGAATGAAATCCACAATAACATTTATTGTATAATGGCCCGTCGTGGGATCGCATGCCCAACAGAGTACTAGTGGAACATGTCATTTCCTTGGAAATGTGTTGGTCACTTGGTTCTATAAGAAACCGTGTAACCCTATCAACAATAGAAGCCGAATAAATATCTTCCTCTCTTGCATGTTCTCAAGTGTTGTGGATGAAGCAGACCTTAAATGACTTTGGTTTAACGTTTGAAAAAGTTAAACTTTGATGTGATAATGCAAGCGTTATAAAACTTTTTAAAAATCATGTATTACACTTTAGGACTAAACACATTGATATTATACATCACTTTCATAGGGGCAGTGTTCTAAACAGAGAAATTACCTTAGACTTTGTAAATATAGAATAGCAACTTGTCGATATGTTTACCAAATCCTTAAACCTTGATAGATTTGCCTATCTTGGAAGATACTTAGGTTTATGTCAACCTAATGACTTGTCCTAGATACTTAGCGGAGAGAAAAGAAGGAGAAAGAACTCCTTAAGATATGGGGAGAAGTTTGTTGATAAATTTTTTTATATTGACAAAAGGAGGCAGGAGAATTGTTATTATTTTACTGAGGTATCAAAATAAAAAGGGAGAGGTGTTACACGAGAAATACACTATTTGAAGAAAGTTTAAGAGCAAAAATAAGGGGGGTTAGTACTCTACATGTGAAAAGTTTGAAAAATAAATATAAGTTTTATCATTAACAAAAATGGAGAGATTGATAGTGACTTAGATTTTTCTAATGGCTCAATTGCATATTTATTTTATAGCCTGATAAACTTTCCGGGTTGAAGATCTTTGTTGAAAAGTGGAGAAAGCTAGAAGCCGGCTCAAAACCTACAAGTGATTCTAATAGACTTTGCTTGAAGGTTCAATATTTAGAATCAAATTGATTAAAGAATCAAAGACGTTCTCAATTCCATAAGCTCGTGTTTTGAAGACTTCTAATGTGATGTGACTTATTATATAATTATTTTATGCTAAAAATAGTCTTATAGTTTTGCATATTCTTGATCAACAAGCAAACTTAAGCCAATATCATCATTTCTCAGGATCTATTTTTGAACATATGATCGATCATCTTGACACCTATAATCGACCATCTTGACATCTTTAATCGATCACCTTTGATCAATCATCTTATTATTCATGATTGATCAACCATGATCGACTGTCATTTTGAACATGATCGACCACTTTTTGAGTTCCAGAACAACAGCTAAATATGATTGATCACTTGTGTGATGTGATTGATCACCCATGATCGATCACCTTATTTCTATGATCGATTATTTCATGGATTTTGGAAATCAGATCATTGGACTTAGCATTTTTGGACACCAACAACTCTTTTGAGGACAACCTTATATAAAAGACCACATGGCTCATTGTTTGAGATACAAAACAAAAAAACATCTACTCTCAAAATAAAAGAAAGAGTGACATTTTGTGCAATATTCGAGTTCTTGCAACATTTCTACGCTCTTGAGCTCTCTTCAATCCAAAGCATCTTGCTACCGAAGTTGTCACTTCTCTATGTGCTCTAATACGATCATCTTCATCGTTTTTCTGGCATATTCTGTGCTTTAACTCTGTAAGCTTGTGAATTCAAATTTCATTGTGTAACTATATTCTATTTAGCATTTTTGTATAGGTATTCGAGTTATGAATTCCTTTCTTTGAGATAGATATAAAAATTCCTTTGAGATAGATATATTGGAGGTTATGTTACCCTCGTATTAAAGTAGTGTTGGAATAGTTGAAATAAGCTTCACTGAGAGAGCGAATGAGAAATTCTAGAATAGGGTTGTCTGTCATGATTTTAACCTGCTTGGGTTTCCACGTAAAAATCATTGTGCATTTTTGTAGTTTGTTATTCTTCTATCTCTATAATTTGTGAATTAATTTTTATTTGGATCGTGTTATTAGATAATTCTATATTGCAAATTACCCGTGTCCCTCCCTCTCTTGTGCTGGACTCATAATTCCTATCAACAATATCCCTTTAGCATCATTGTGACAACGAATGATATTCCTAGCTTCTTTAATTTTCGCAAAAAGATGGAAAATCTTTATTTAGCGGTCACCAAATTTGAACCAGTTGACCAAGCTCCTTTGTTTTCATGTGGCTGCCAAGTCAGTTTCAAGAGTCCCTATATGTGTTTAACATCATCTTCATGTTGGCTATGGCAACATCACGGAACCCGAATATGAAGAGGAAAACGGTAATTAGCATTATAATGTTATGGTATCTTGGTGTTTAGAGTATACATGGGGACATCTATGTTCTTGAGACTTCTAAGGACAAGAACATTCACCCAAAACCCTCTCTAAGTGCATTGTCCTTGATCATCAAAGGATGTCAATTTTGTTTCCTAAGACGTCCACATGGAAGCCGTACTTGGAACCATGTGAAATGGAGACCTTACCGAATTTGATATGAAAGTTCATACCTCCTAATAATGAGACTGATATGGGTCTTTGATTGTGTATCTCCATGTTTGGTCCAACATAGATGCCTCTTCCCGACCATCACCAAGACCAATGACAACAAGACATGTAAATTAGTAACCAAGATTCATGATACTCAACAACTCCATTGATCAACAAGGCTCTCAGAACGTTATAATGACATTTATGATGTATTATGTTACCCAACTCGTTCATTGGGATAGCATGCCCTCTGATCTCTACCATGGGACAAGGGTTCTTGTCTAATCCCTTATGACACATGTCTCCAACTATCAACTCAATCAATCCATGTGGGAAACAAATGTAGGGAACACATCGCGTGACATGTTTTAGCGTTAGCAACGTGCAAGGAGACAGTTTGGTAAACATGTACATCATCTCAATAGAACTTTTGTTTACCTTGTATTTCACATTTTTATTTTGGGACACACTTTAAAAATGGGCCGCACTCACATAAATTTAATATAAAAAATGATTTGGTGCGAAACTTGTGCTTTGATCAATCAAGCCCTACAATGTTGATCAACCATCGGACTAGACTATCTTAGTCACTATAAGGCGAAGTTATCCATCAGTCAATCTAGTTTGCTATATCTCTCTTGGTGCCGATTGATCCAAGTTCAGATCACTTACTTGGGACTTTTATGTTCCTACCTTCTACAGTGCATAGAGGGTTACTCTTCCAAAAAAAAGTTATTCAGCAGGTTACCCTTCTTCAAATCTTTTACCTGCTTGTGGACTCCACACACACACACTCTCTCTTCTTTAAATCAAATTCTCATTAATGCCCCTCTTTCTCTCTCTTCTTTAAGTCAAATCCTCATTAATACCACCTTGAACTCTCTCTCTCTCTCTTCTTTCAATTACATCCTCATTAATATCATCTTTCTCTCTTTGCTTGAAAAAAAAACTTAAAATTTTGTCATATAAAAATTATAAAATAAGCAAAATTCAATCAATCTTTCAAACATCAATAAAAGTCACATCAAATCTATCACTCTCAGCAACTAATCAACTATCCAAACAACAAAACAAACAACTTACCGTCACTCCAAAAAAGATTACTCTTCTACTGATTTACTCATGCATTCAAACACGGACTTAAATTTCTTTTTAAACAACTCTCATACATGGTCACTTTTATTTTGATAGATGGAGTTCAATCATTCGATGTTCCTAGCATCCAGGATTTAAAATACGTCGTGCATAACCACAATATATCGAAAGTATTCTCATGTACACAGCTGGCAATATCATGCTGCAAAGAATACCTGAAAATCAAGGGTTGACATGCAATTACGACAAAGAAAACACATGGAAATCCAACAAGAGGAAGGGCCCGTTCGGTAGGAGAATAAGCAGGAATAAGGATGGGGAATAAGGGGAATAAGGGTCTATTCTCCGTTCGGATGGAGGACAAGAATAAGGAGAATAAGGTGAAATAAAGGTAGGTAAGGTGGGATAAATATAGGAATAAGAGTGAAATAAGATGAAATAATGGGGAATAGTCGTACCACGGGGAAGCGTATTGGGGGTTTATTCCCCTTATTCCATTCCTCCTTATACCCCAGACGAACAGGGCCGAAGGGTGCATTTGGATAGTGGGTTTAGCTGGGTTAACCTGGTAGCAGGTAACCCATTTTTTGGTTTTGGTGTTTGGATAGAGGGTTAAACTGGGGGTGGGTTAGAAGTGAGTTTATTGTGATGTGATTGTATTGGAGTTTGAAAAAGTGAGTAGTTATTGTGATGTGATTGTATTGAAGTTTGAAAAAGTGAGTAGAAGTGGGGTAATTTATAATTTTTATATGATATGATAGTATAGTATATTATTTTTTGATGGAATTGATGATGGAGAATTGATTTATTTAATTTTTTAAAAAGATAAAAAGTGGACACCACGTGGAGGGAGAAAGGAGTGGGTTAGGGAGGGTAAACCACCCCAAGGGGGGTTTACCCCCCTAACTGAACATGACCGAAGGAATGCTTGTGACCTCTGAGGTTGGTTCACTTTTATTTAGAAAAAAAAACGATATACTTATCCATAAAAAAGGAACGGTTCGGGAATGAGTAGGAATAAGGAAAAAGTAATTAGTACAAATAAAGAAAACTTCTATCCCAACAAAACCAAGCTTAAAATGTTCGATTGAAACTAACATTAACTAGAGGGCCTGTTTCGTTATTGGGTTGGGCTGAATTGGAGTATCCTCCTGTGAATAGTAGCTGTTTAAAGGGTTGGAATAGTTAGAATGATAATTGTGATGTGATGTGATATTGATTATGTGTTATATTAATTTTTTTAATTATTATATGTTTTTTATGTTAATAAATGTATTTGAACAAGGTTAAAAACTATTATACCAAAGAAATTATAGGATCAATACAAGTAAATCCAACCCAAAAATGCAGAATTGGAATTATGAATATGTCAGGGTACCTCGGGGTACCCTGGCAACCAAAGAGGCCCAAAGAGTAGTGACCGAGAGTAGTGAAAGGACCGGATGGGAGGGGTGCGGAGCTGTAGTTCTTTCATTTCTTGGCTGCGGCAAATAATCATCATAAGGGGGAGGGCGCAGCTTTTGAATCCCAGTTTAAGAACCTTGATAAGGAGAAACATCACAATTTTCGCAAAGGTCGAAGGGAGACTGTTCGTATCCTGAAAGTCCTCGTACATAACTTCTTCTAGGTCAACCACTAGACAGAGGTCCACTTGGCTTTCATCGGGCAACAGGAGGTAGAGTTGGAGCAATATTTTTGTGATTCGAAAAAAATTATCTAAATTATTTTTAGGGCTTCCATGGAGGGAGCTTAAAATATTTGATGGATACCGTCATATAACGGGAAATCGGATGGATATTAACATGGGGTTATGGATGTAAGAGGTAAGTACTATTCAGAGTCTTGAGTGTAATTCATGATTACATAGGGTTATGACTGTAATTATGAAATTATCCAGGGTCATGCTTGTAAATATACCAAGTTAATATCTAAAAAAATCTAAAATCAAGCAAGCTTTTACGTTTATGGTTTCGCGTTCTTCCCCAATATAAGAAAAGGTTAATTCAATTATATTATATTAAAAATAAGAAGAAAAGAAATATCTAGATAGATAGTGTATAGAAAATAAAATATGTTGGGCATATCTATATTCTATTATTCTGAAGTTATTAAGCTTTGACGATTTTATGATAGTACGAAATTTCCGATAATTTTTTATGAAAAAAAGATTTTACACTTCTATCCATATGAGATTTTGCAATTATAATTTTGTCCCCTTTTTGCAATATTATTTGTGTGACGTAATCTTACCAAATTCACAGTATTGATCCTCCATTAAGGTAAGACATGAGCATCCATTAAGGTAAGACATGAGCATAAGTGTAATGGCAGAAGGGCAGTACTGTCAAAGTTGTAAGAATATAGAGGCATAAGTGTTATTGTAAAAAAAAGGATAGAAGTATAACTGTAATTGCATAATTTGAGAGGGACACAAGTGTTAAAACTCTTTTAGATTTGAGGTCTTGATTTATCAAAATCCAATTGGAGAAATCAAACAATATTGATCACTTGATAAACGCCCTAGCAATCCAGATCGTATACCCAAATCTTTGTTAACTCACTTTATGTAAAAACCCCAAACAAGATCCCATACCGTGGAAAACAAAAATTTCCGGGTGGGATAAATAGTGAGGAGCTTACTACCGAACAACCCGGCTTAAGCATTTTGGGGGTGGTTAATCGGGTCCGTATGGGCCTGATCCCAAGAGGTTGTTAGGGCCAGTAACGCTCCGTTAACGGACCGAGGAGCTAAGCCCAGGACGTTAAAAATGGTATCAGAGCCGAACGCCCTCTGACAGTGGAAAGGGCTACCCGAGAGGTGGAGCCGCCCCTACAAGAGGTTGGAGGAAATGGCTACCCGGAGCGTACAGCCGCCACTGTCACTGGGAAGAAGTGATGTGCCATGTCGCAACGAGGACGTTGCGAATATAAGTGGGGGAGGTTGTAAAAACCCCAAACAAGATCCCATACGTGGAAAACAAAAATTTCCGGGTGGGATAAATAGTGAGGAGCTTACTACCGAACAACCCGGCTTAAGCATTTTGGGAGTGATTAATCGGGTCCGTATGGGCCTGATCCCAAGAAGTTGTTAAGGCCAGTAACGCTCCTTTAACGGACCGGGGAGCTAAGCCCAAGACGTTACACTATAAAACAGAAAAGTACTCTTAACATCGGTTTAGCAATAGTAAAAACTATGACTTACGGTTATGGATCCGAATCCATTAGTATGAAACTTTTTTTTCAAATGAAAGTTCCATAGTATATAAAAAAATGAAAA
The DNA here is from genome assembly GCA_037367405.1 of Ottelia alismoides. NCBI lineage: Eukaryota > Viridiplantae > Streptophyta > Magnoliopsida > Alismatales > Hydrocharitaceae > Ottelia > Ottelia alismoides. The sequence goes on along the minus strand of JAZKJV010001821.1, from coordinate 1,057,320 downwards.
GTACTTCATGGAAATAGAATTGGGGGCTCCAAGATTAAAGGGACTTTTTCCTTATCAGTAGATTCAGAATTGAAAAGAAAATATATGGAACCATAAGTTATCATTCCAGAAAAATAAGAAATTCGTAATGGGACATTTTCGGAAATTGGATGCATATACTAATTCCTAATCTTAATTTGCCACGTAATCAAGGGCACGAACACCATTATGCCACATACAAGCAGATAGGTTGTAGGTAGAAGACAGTTTAGATTGAGATCTCTCATTGATAAATCATGATTATACATCTTAAAATCACAAGTTTACTTTATGCTCAGCTCAAGAATAAATGGGAAGACATTGTTTACATGCACCAAGGACTGCATACATTCTAACAGATACAAGCACACCTTTACTTCATTAGAATCTATACCAACACGTTTCACAAGGCACTGAATGTTGCTAGTCTAGTTATGCATATTAGCAGCTACTATAATAATTACATACGCGGACATTCCTATACATAATGCAGTAATTGAATTCTACTAGTACAAAATCGATGCACTAATCTACATCAACCTCCGATTTCACGCCTCCCAAACGAGCAAAGAGCATTCCTATAAAGAACCTGGAAAAAAGTTCAATAAGATCGAACAAACAAACTTTCTTTCGTATTCTGATTGTGATTGTGAAAAAGTAACTCACTAATGACAGCACAAATAATACAAACTTCGAAAAAAAAACAAAATGTATATGAATAACAAACATCAAAATACATTAAACACCAAAGTGTGTCTACATGGCAAACTGGCTACAATGAAGACTTTATCCAAACAAGGATTTCCATGACCCACTCAAGAAAAACCAAACACAGATGCAACAATTCAAAGCAACCAAAATCACAAACGCGCTGCAACGTGACATTTACCTCTCTTTTCCTTTACAGGGACAGAGCATCCATCATCAATATGCTCGTGGAAGTGAAATAGCAAAAGAGCCAGAGTTGAAGAATTCCTTAGTGGTTTTCCGCGTTTGGGTTCGTCAAGAGCTCAAGGGACTTCGGAGGAATTCTACAGCAACTGGCACGTCATCGAATGCAAGGGCACCAACAGCGAACCGAGCAGCTTTATGTGCTTCTGCAATCTTCTCCACTGATGGCTGGTAATTGCTATCATAGGTGTTGCTGAGGATTGTGGGCATTGACGGGGGCGGTGTGTGGCCCGTCTGAGACCCCTCGCCACTGCCTGTGCTTTGAGATGTACGGCCAGCATGGGATCCATTCATACTGTCAGCACCATATCGTGCAGGAGCCCCATAGTTCATAGGAGGTTGCTGTTGCTGCTGCACATAGGCAGTATCATGACCCTGGTAGTAAGGGGAGTATTGTCCAGAAGTGGCAGGGAGGCTGCTGTCACTGAAGCTTGGGTAAGTTTGAAATTTTGGGTAGGTGTACTGAGGAGGTAAGCTTTCACGAGGATAGTTTGGAGGGCTCGGCTCATGAGGATAGTTTGGAGGAGGTTGCATTTCATGTGAATAAGCATGTGGGAGAGTGTCACCTGGATGAAAGGTAGATGGTAAATGTTGATCCGGTAAGTGTTGTTCCGAGGGTTGTGATAAATTGTGATATGGATGCTGGTAAGCAGAATCATCATGTCTAGTGGATGATGGCAAAGAATGCTGAAGGCCGTTGGAAGGGAAATCAGGTCCTGGGTAGAAAGGAGGTGATGATGGAGCTCTTGCATGTGATGGATGAATGGTATTCTCGGGACGGTTGGGAGAGGTTTCCAGACCTCGATGGCGGGCCGGGAAGCTTTCAGTCGGTGGGCTAAGGTTGGCAGGCAAACTCTCGCTTGGAGCAATATCCTGTAAAAAAAAGGTAGGTGAAATCTTGAAATGCAACGATAGATATTGTGTCAGCATCTTGCAAAGAGATATCAGAACTTCAAATAAGGATCCTTAAATGCAGCAGAACAACATGATATGGGTAAAAAGTGGTAACTTTGAAAATGCAACAGAACATCTAACATGATATGGGTAAAAAGTGGTAACTTTGAAAATGCAACAGAACATCTGTGTGTGCATATGCGCGTGTGTGCATGTCTTAATAAAGATAACCAACTAACCCACTAAAACGACACACAATGTCCTTCCCTTTGGGTTTTAAAATGAACATTCCATCTACTTTTGCATAACTCCCTAGTCTTGCATCGCAAAAGAACACGATCAATAGGATAACCACTTTATCTAATAAAAGTCTGTATTATAAAGCTAAGCTTACATTTGGAGTTGTATCTGCTGTATCAGAGATAATTGATAGATCATCTTCACCCCCTGGAGTACCAGGCTGAGGTTTTCTTCCTTCTTTCAGGGCTTTTCGTATGTCAGCAGCTTTCCAGAGAGCATACTTCTGCTTCTGCTCAATCTGTGAAAAAAATGGAACACAAGAAGACATGGCCTCATAATTGAATGGGCAACCATGCCATAGTACTTGCCATTTTGAGCACTAAAGATGCAAAATCTGGGTAATTCTTAGCTTGAGAGAACACAAGCAGACTCACATCAGGTTGAAGTTCACCGAATTGATGCAGGATCTCAAAGAAAATGCTAGCAGCATAGAAGGTTTTCGCAGTGTTTCTGAAAGGGTTGCCATAGTTAACCAAACATTATAAAAGAATCAACTTTAGCTATAACACTTCGATGGTATGCAATACAAGTCAGCTCTCCCTGCACGATCTTGCTTATCAGCTTTAGCAAAAACATTAGAAGCAAATCCTTCCAAGTAAAGATTATCATCAGAAGACAGTTTCACCGACTTCTTGTCCTAAAAGCAAGAATACATTTTTCATCAAATGCATGCAAAAGAGAAAATACGACCATTAAATTCCGTTATCGACACAAACAAAGTCTGAACATTAATAAATGAATCATAGTATTCGATAACCAGAAATAAGCATTGTCTGGGTGGGGACCGGCATAAAACACCATGGCTCACACTTCTAACAAATGAAAATAAAACAGTTCAACAAGCCTAATGCCTCACTACAGCTGTGAGAAGGCAATTAAGTTTATATTACGCCCCAATGTAAGCCTAATGCCTCACTTCAGATTACCACATAGGCACCGAGAATCATGAGACCCGCTCCATGCTAATAGTCAATTCGCTAGCCAAAGACATGGTGTAAAATATCGCGATATATTGGCGTTGTATCGGGTATCAACGGGATGGGGGGGTTACTATATTAGCATTAGGGCTATCAGGAAAGCTCGAGCTCGATGAGCTCAACTTGGGCTCGGCTCGTTAAGGGCTCACGAGCCGGACTCGAAACCTTGACGAGCTCGAGTCCGAATTGGGTGTTGTTCAACTCGGAAACTCGACTCAATAACTCATTTCCCCTCTTAATAAAAAGTTGAAAATATATATACCGAAACTTCCACATTGAGTTTGATATAAAACAGAGGTTAACACTTTGCTTTCCCAAAAAGTTAATAAAAGAGTATAAAAAATCAAAGTTACAAACGACGTTTGCATAATTTAATGTATAAAATGGAACAATGACTCGTTAAGAGGTTCATGAGCCTGCTCATTTTGAGGCTCGTGAGCCAACTCAGAAACTTATGACTCGATAAGAGGCTCGTGAGCCAGCTCATTTTGAGGCTTGTGAGCCAGCTCAGAAACTCGTGGCTCGATAAGAGGCTCGTGAGTCAGCTCGAACTCGACGATTTTGAGTTCGAGTTGGTGATCCAGGGCTCGACCCTTATCGAGTTCGAGTTCGAGCCTTAGGTTTCTTATCGAGTTCGAGTCCGAGTTGAGGCCAACTCGGCTCGTTGAACTCGATAGACACCCCTAATTAGCATGTGTTGAGATATCGGTTATCTTTTGTTTCTTTTATGTATTCTATTTTCTTTCCATCTTTTTTATGTAATTTGCCCAACAGATTTCTCTTCTTTATAAGAGTACCTCAGGGCCTCATGAATAAGCAGCTCATTATTTTCTCTCAACATGGTATCAGATCGACGGTCCTACACCAGAGTTCTCATACCCCACTCGCTGTCCTCTCCTCTCACGTGTCGTCAGCCCTCCGTGCACCTCTACGCAGCGTCGCAGCTGGGTTGTCGTGCACCTCCCATGACGTCGCTGGGTAGCCGCACACGCTCGCCACCCCCCCCCAACCCGACATCCCTGTTGGAAACCCATGGCCAATTTATCTCCTCTTCGTTGTTGAAATGCAGTTGAAACGGCCTGATTTTGACCGAAAAGGGTGATTTCATACTGTAAATCACATCTTCCAGCTCCAGCGCGGATTGAGGATTGACGAGGATGGTTGTAAGAGTATAAACATATAATCATTCCTCTATATGATCATGTAGACTCGCTCGGATCGATCTACTTTCCTAATCAAGCTTCGTTTCAACCTTCTTTTTCATCATGTCAGAGATCAAGGGTGATGTTGTCTCTTCGTCCGCCCTAGCTCCCATCATGAAGATGGATGGGACCAACTATGAGTTGTGGTCCATGCTATTTACGATCCTTATACAATGTAATAATAAGGAGCACATTCTAACAAAACCCGAGCCGACAAATAAGACTGGGGACAATGCTTCGTGGAAGCAAGATGACGAGTACGTACGTATTTGACTCTCTAGGACATTCACCACATATATTGCCAATAAAATTATGAACTAGCCCACCGCTAAGGCAATATGGGACATTTTGACAACTACGTATGCTCAAGCTAAGAACGAGACCAAGATTCTTCAGCTACAGTTTGATATATACATGACCAAGTTGAATGGTTGTCTTTTGTATATCTTCTATTGTTTGCTTTAAGACATGTTTAAAGAAGCTTCACAGCTTCATACATGTTACCACTTCCACAGAGCAGTAGATGGCATACAGGAACTCGACGATGGTTGGAGTGCTATTGGAAGCCTTGGATCCAGAGTATGGGGCAACACGCGCACAACTTCTTACAGATGTAACCATATCTCCCATAGATGAGGCCTCTAGTCGCCTCAACAGGCTTCTTATCCTGCCACATGCCACCACACAAACCTCCAGATGGTTGCATCTCATGGCAGGGGATGTTCTACACAGTTCAGAGGACATGGTCCTCGTGGCAGAGGAGGTGGACATCAACGTGGTGCCCTATACCTATTGTCATCATCCAGGTCACTCTGAAGTTACATGCTATCAGAAGCATGGATACTACGGATATGCTCGTGTGGCCGAGCAGATTGAACCTCCAGACAGTTCAGCTCCTCAAACAGATTCACCTTTGATGATATTGTCTCTCGTCTGAGGGAGATAATGGCTCATATTGTCGACACCACTACAAGTTCCCCAGATGTTGCAGCTGCTACTAGAGCCTCTTTGAGCTCCTTAGGTATAGTATATGCTCTTACAAGTGGTAGCAGGGCAGATATGACAGAGTGAATCATGGACTCTGGTGCTTCTCACCATCTATGTGGGGACAGAGCACAGTTCAGTTCTTACAAATATATACTCATGATAGATGGGTCGTCATTGCGAACAAAATTTACTTACCTGTCATTTGATAGGGAGAGGTGCATTTGACGCCATCCATGAGCCTGCAAAATGTTTTATATGCTCCTGATTTTCAGATAAGTTTGCTTTCTATTAGTCAGATCACGAAGGATCTACATTGTCGTGCCATTTTCCCCTCTACTCGTGTTTCAGGACGTACTAACGGACACGCAGATTGGATGTGGTCGTAAGTAGTGGGAGATCTACATACCAATCCACTCTCCCAGTGTCGGTGCCTTTACATTACCCAGTGGATCAGTCTCTCCTTACTTGTGGCGTCTTTGCTTTGATTACCTTCCTCTACAGAAGTTGTGTCATGTTCTCCCATAGATTTCTAAGCGCTCGTCCTTCCAGTATGAGGCGTGCCAGCTTGGGAAGCATCATCACTCTTCTTTCCTTGGTCATCAAAGTCGTAGCAATAGTCATTTACTTGAACTTATTTATCCAGATATTTGCAAGGTTCAGAAAGTCGGCCCATGCGGCCGCATATGCGGCCGCATATGCGCATGCGGGCACCCAGCCGAACCGCATATCCTATATGCAGTTGTATGCGGCCCAAGCGCACAATCGGGGGCGCATAAACCGCATATGCGCCCGTTCATGCGGTCGTTCATGCGGCTGATCCATTTAAGGATCCGACTGAGATACCGATTAATCAAAACTCGCGTTCCCTTTCGACTCCCCTCCCCGTTTCGACTCCCCTCCCCCTTTCTGCCCTTTCGACTCCCCTGCCCGACAAAGCCACCACCCACCACCGTGCTTCTGCCTTTGGACTCGACGATACCCTCAACCTCTGGTCCTCTGCCTTCCGCCTCAAAGCCTCCACCGCCTGCGCTGCGCTGCGCCTTCCGCCGGATTTCCTTGTTGCTTTTGGCAAGATCGTCGTCGGTAGATTGCTTGGGAGGGGGAGCGTGCAAGTTGGTAACTCTCTGATCCTTCTACTTCTTCTTGGTTTCTCCTCTCGTGCCGGTTCTTGTGCTCTTTGATGTGTAACAGAGGTTGTAAGTTGGTACTTTTTTTTGAAGCTTGAAAGTTGGTACTTTTTTTTGAAGCTTGTAACAGAGGTTCTCCCGCTACCCCTCCCTTGGGAACGGCCTCCGCACCCCACTCGCCATCCTCCACTCCCTCCGCCCAAAGCCCACCAAGACCCTCCTTTGGAACACCCTCATCCGAGGTTGCATTACCCACAAAAGACCCACATTGGCAATCGACCTCTACCGTGACATGGTGACCTGCTCTGCTGTGTCGGATGGCCACACTTACCACCTTGTGCTGGCCGCTTGTACAAACCTGGGGGAGCTTGGACTGGCCGAGGAGGTTGCCCAGGAGGCCAAAAGAAGGGGCTTTGGGAGAGATTTGCTTGTGGCTACCTCCCTGATTGGTTTGTACTGCAAGGTTGGCGATCTGAGGAGTGCATGTCAGATGTTTGATGAAATGCCTAAGAAAGATACTGTTGCATGGAATACGATGATGAGTGGGTTTTTGAGAAAGGGGTTATTTTCTGAGGCTGTGGGTATGTTCAAGAGGACGTTGGTTGAGGATGGTGTTCGACCCACAGACGCCAGTCTTGCAAGTTGGTACTTGGAAGCTGGTTCTTAATTTACACAATAAAGTTATGCCCCTTGAGTAGCCAGATGATTTGGTATATGAGATTTCACATCCCATATGCCATTTTTGATATCATGTTTGTCTTAGTTAGGGGAGTTAGGGGGCACAAAGAGATTAGAAAAAAATTCATCTCAGGCCTTTTGAGAGGACCTCATCTGCTCTCAATGCTATGTTGCCCTTCAAGCAGTCCTTGGACATTTTCTTCGTATTGTTTAGAGAAGCTTTCCTGAAACATGGGACTTGCCTGTTGTTTTATAGTGCCAATTTCTTACCTCCATTGCAATCCTTTTTCCATAGAAAGAAACCTTGTTTTCCTTGTTTCTTTCTTAGAATTCTTCAGAAAGAACAGATGCATACATTTTTTTCGAGGCTCCAGATGCATACATTTTGTTTCATTTTTCATTCAATATTTAGTACATACACTGTTGACTTACATGTTTTTACTGTAAGATGCTGAATTTGATTTATTTGTTTTTATAGGTTTATAACATAACCTTGTTTTATCTGTAAATGTGATTAATGATATTTGTAATTTTTGATAAGATTCTTGATAAGATTACATTTTGTGCTTATTTTTAATGACACATAATTTTTGTGTCATGTTTAGGTCAGTTGTTATGGCCACCTCTTCTACACCTACTACGGCAGAATCTCCTTGCTATGTTCCACCTGGATCTACCGATACATGGTGGAAATATGCATATCTTGTTGAAAGAACCGATTCAAACACAGTTACGTGTCGCTTGTGCAGCAAGGTCATAAAGGGAGGCATCAATAGAATGAAACAACAACTTGCACACATCAAGGGAAACACGAAGGCATGTCCAAAGGCCGATGCAAATGTCCAGAAGGAAATTAGAGATTATATAGAAGATATTATGAAAAAGAAGAATGAGAAAGTTGTTATTTTGAGAGAACTACGGGAGGAAGTAACAATCAAAGCATCTGACGGATCTTCCAACCAGCCATATGAAGGAGGGGGCGATGCAAAAAGACCTCGTGTTTCTGAAGATGATGTGTCTTTGGGTGCAACAATGCGACAGACGGTGATTAAAGATGCCTTAGCCAAAGAGGAGCGTGCACGCGTCAACAAGTATGTGGCAAAATTCTTTTATGATGCTGACATTCCCTTCAATGTGGTGACCAAGAATTCCTTTATCCGAATGTGTGAGGCAATTGGACAATACGGAAGCGGATACAAACCACCTTCATACTATGAAATAACAGAAACTTTGTTGAAGGAGGAAGTGGATGAAACAAAGGAATATTTGAAGCATCACAATGAATCATGGAAGAACAATGGTTGTTCAATAATGACTGATGCGTGGACTGATATGAGGGGAAGGAGCATTATGAACTTGTGTGTCAACTGTAACTTGGGCACAACTTTCTTGAAGTCTGTTGACACATCTGCTGATTCTCACACGGCTGAATACATCTCTTCTCTGGTGGAGGAGTGTATCAAGGATGTTGGAGAAGAAAATGTTGTACAAGTTGTTACTGATAATGCTTCTGCAAATATGGCAGCGGGGAGGCTTCTTAAGACCAAATATCCAAGGATATTTTGGTCTTCATGTGCGGCTCATTGCATTGATCTTGTACTTGAGGAGATTGGTAAGGAATCGAAGATAAAAAATTGCATCACTAAGGCTAGAACTCTCACTCTCTTTATCTACAGTCATGCAAAGACTTTGAGCTTGATGAGGCAGTTCACCCATAAGGGTGAAATTGTTCGGCCAGGGCAAACAAGATTTGCCACCACTTTCCTTACACTACAGAGTGTAATGGACAAGAAGGAGAAATTACGGTTGATGTTCTCTTCTGATGAGTGGAGGGAGTGTAAGTAGTCAAAAACAAGAAAAGGTGAGATGGCTGCATCCGTTGTCCTCAGTTCTTCATTTTGGAGCCAAGTATCCTTGACGTTGAAGATCTTCTCTCCACTTGTCCACTTCTTACGTATTGTTGATGGAGAAAGGAAGCCATCAATGGGCTTCGTTTATGGAGGATTGGAGGATGCAAAAAATGAAATAAAGGCTATTTTTAAAGATGTTGAGCATTCATACAAGCCCTTTATAGATGCCATTACCTTGAAGACAAAAGGAAGATTGGATAGCCCCCTCCATCCTGCAGCTTTCTATCTTAATCCTTATTATTTTTATAGGGATAGCGATGCAATTTCTAAAGATAGCTTTGTCGTTGATGGTTTAATGGAATGCATAGAGATTTTTTATCCTGAGTTAGAGATTCAGGATGCCATCACGAAGAAAGAAATTCATATTTATCAAAGGGGAGAAGGAGCGTTTGGAAAGCCAATGGCTGTCAGACAAAGATCCACTAATGATGATGATTTCAATCCTGGTAATATATCTCAACTTTATTATCGGTGTAAAAGTTCTTAAGTTAGGTTTATTATTTTACAAGAAATTAACTGTCTAATCTCTTGTAGCTCATTGGTGGTTGCTATATGGTTCTCAAACGCCTTATTTGAAAGAAATGGCTTTGAGAATTTTGAAACTGGCATCCTCTTCTTCTGGCTGTGAGAGGAATTGGAGCTCATTTGCAGCGGTATAACTATCACCATTTGGATGTACAATTGAATATATTCATTAAGTGATTGTAATTTATAATTGATCTATTTTATATATTCTTAATGCAGATTCACACCAAAAAAAGGAACAAACTAGAAACCAAGAGATTGAATGATCTGGTTTTTGTAAAATTCAATCCAAAGCTGAAAGAGCGTCGATCACTAACTGGGAGAGATCCATTTGTTTCAAAGGACAGAACACATGTTATGGATTGGATTGGTGCCAGTGAAGAAGAAGAAGAAGAAATCTTCCAAGGGTCAGGGCTCACATGGAACTTGGTTGCAGAAGCAAGTGGGGCAGAAGAATTTGTTGAGAATAGGAGGAGCCAAAGAAATAAGGAAGCTTTGCCAACTTTGGACGAAGAAGAAGAATTTATGAGTGACTCAGAAGGCGATGATGATGATGACATTCCAACAATCAATTTTGAAGATGATTTAGATTAGAATTTAGAAGTCAGTTTATAACTTTATATATTTGAACATTCTACATTCATAAACATATTTTGATATCTAAATGAACTATGTAGCTTTTTATTGTGGTGCCTTTTTTATTTTTAAAAGTATGTTTTTGTAGGAATCTAATGGAAACATGTATTTTTTTGTCTCTGACATCACAATTAAGAGCATATCTTTAATATTTTTTAATGCAAACCGCATAATCCGCATATACTTCCGCATATACTTCCGCATATCCGCTTACTCGCTCGGGACCGCCTGACCGAACGAATACCGCATACCGACTTTCTGAACCTTGGATATTTGGGGTCCCGGTCGTGTTCCTGATCTTCAGGGACACTGTTTTTATCTTGTTGATGTGGATCGTTATTCTAAACTTTCTTGGGTTTTTCTGTTGAAAGATAGGTCTGAAGTCGGGTTTGTCATTAAATATGTTATTAATGAAATAAAGAATATTTTCTCTATTACTGCCACACAAAAGACCAGGGTTCAAATCCCACTCTTGCAGGGGTTGTGTTAGGTAGTCGTCGGCCAGTGTAAAAAATAACCGAATCTTTCAACATGGATTTGAGCAAGAATCCATGTAGCCGACCCTACTTATAGTGGGAGAAGGCTTAGTTCATCATCACTGCCAAGTTTATTTGTTATGACAATGCCTTAGAGTTCTACATATTACAGTTATCTGAGTTATTCGGATCTCTTGGCATTGTACACTGATGGGAGAAAACTTTACTTCATGTTCATAGAGGAGACCTTAGGGCTCTCTTATATAGGAGAAAAGCCCTACGATAATTACAGAGAAGCACATGAAAGAAATATAAATGAGAAAAATATATCTAGAGATATAATTATCTCAACACTCCCCCTCAAGATGGAGTGGGGTTGTGTTAGGTAGTCGTCGTCCAACGTAAAAAATAATCGAATCTTTCAACATGGATTTGAGCAAGAATCCATGTACCCGACCCTACTTATAGTGGGAGAAGGCTTAGTTCATCATCACTGCCAAGTTTATTTGCTATGACAATGCCTTAGAGTTCTACATATTACAGTTATCTGAGTTCTTCGGATCTCTTGGCATTAAACACTGATGGGAGAAAACTTTACTTCATGTTCATAGAGGAGACCTTAGGGCTCTCTTATATAGGAGAAAAGCCCTACGATAATTACAGAGAAGCACATGAAAGAAATATAAATGAGAAAAATATATCTAGAGATATAATTATCTCAACACTCCCCCTCAAGATGGAGCATATATATCAATCATGCTCAGCTTGGTGCAACATCTCTGAAATGGACCTCTAGCGAGTGCCTTGGTGAAGACATCTACAGTCTGATCTTCAGGAGACACATGTGATGTAAATATGAGACCTTTTTGAATCATGTCTCTAGTGTAATGACAATCTACTGTAATGTGTTTGGTCCGTTCATGAAACGCGGGATTGTTGACAATGAATAGAGCAGTTTAATTATCACACAACAATCACATGGGAAGAGAGACCTCAATAACAAGATCAGTTAACATAGATCTTACCCACATCATCTCTGCACTTCCTTGTGCCATGGCTCTGTATTCTGACTCTGCACTAGATCTGGCCACTACTGTCTGCTTCTTGCTTCTCCATGAAACAAGAGAGCCGCCTATAAAAACTACAAAGCCAGACGTAGACTTCCTCTCTCTAGGGCGTCCTGCATAGTCTGCATATGCACAAGTTGTCACCTCAAGGGATGTACCCTTGTTAAATATGAGATCAGTGCTTGGTGAAGTCTTCGAATATCTCAAGATCAGGTACACTGCATCCATATGCACCTTCCTAGGTTGCTCTACGAATTGGCTAACTTTACTCACTGCAAAGGTTATATCAAGTATGGTAATAGTGACGTATAGGAGCTTCCAAACCAGCTCTCTATATCTCCTCATGTCTACCTCCTCAGTGTCGTCATCATATAACCTCATATTCGGATCCATAGGAGTTGTAGCAGGCTTGCACCCTGTCATTCATATCTCAGAAAGAAGATCCATCACAAATTTCCTCTGTATCATCATAAGGCCACGTTGGTTTTTGGTGAAATCTATCCCACAGAAGTATCGAAGTGTGCAAAGGTCCTTAGTTACTAACTGCAGACTTAGGAATTCCTTGGCAGCTAGAATGTCATGCTCATCGTCCCCTGTGACAATGATATCATCAACATAGACAAGAATAGCAACAGTACCTCTCTGTGTTCTCTGAACAAACAATGAGTGATCTGTTGTAGACCTCACGAAACCATGTTGCTCTATCAATTCTGATAGCTTCTGGTACCAGGATCCTGGACTCTATTTCAGACCATAAATTACCTTATGAAGCCTGCACACCTTCTGAGACTCTCCCTCAGCAGCAAACCCTGGTGGTTGATGCATATAAATCTCCTCCTGTAGATCACCGTATAAAAATACGTTCTTGACATCAAGCTGGTAAAGAGGCCAGTATCGTGAAACCGCAACTGATAAAAGGATGTGAAGTATCGAGTATCTGGCCATTGGGGAGAATGTATCCTGATAGTCTACCCCATAGGTTTGGGTGAACCCCCGTGCCACAATCCTGGCTTTGTAGCAATCCACACTTCCATCTGCTCATTGTTTTATAGTGAATATCCACTTGCAGCCTACAACAGATGCTCTTGAAGGAGTAGACACAATGCTCTATGTCTCACGTGTTGCAATACGTCACCTACTGTCTTGTATAGCCTCCTGATATGTGCGTGGGATAAAAACAGCAGAAAGTCCCACAACAAACTTCTTATATTCATCTGAAAGGTGGTTCAATGAAACATGCGCAGCAAGAGGATAAGTTGTGCATTTACGGCGAGGCTTCCGCAGGGCAATAGGAACGTCTAGATCAGTATCATCTCTATTATCCTGTGTGCCAGTCAAGATACTAGTGCTATTAAATGAACTTATGTGCTCATTACATACTTGAGGCGTGCTGGATGATGTGGAAGGCACATGAACAGAGGGGCGAGTAGAAAGCATGCACGTGTAAACCTGTGGAAGGAACCGAGTCGTAGGTAAGGGAGGCGGAGGTGGTGGAGATGGTTGTGGTGGCTGAGGTGATGATGGTGGAGACTCATCATTGGGTGTAGAAGGTGGACAAGATGGAGGTGAAGGAACAACCACATCCTCACTAGAAGAGTCATGACATACCCTGTCACGTCCCGGACCTCGAAACATGGAGAAAAATGCGGAAGCATCCTAAAACAATGAAAAAAAATTTCGAGTCCAAGAACGAGACAATAACTCAATAATCCATAAATAACCATCAGAGTGCCATACATAATGGAAGAATGAAGGAAATTAACCAATAAATAAAGACTCATCAAGTCCGAATGACATAATAAAATTAAATAAGTCTATCAGTACAATGACTTATAAGGCTAGAAAAATATCAATGAATCTTCAATCCAGCAGACGACCACCCCTCTTGCTTTCCTCTAAGCTGCAAGGTTGTAATTCAATATTAGTCAAACGAATTTGACTAAGTATGCACCAATAATTTACGAGACATACCATCAATATCCATATACCATGGGTAAAAAAATGATATGACGATTATACCACATAATAAGGCATATAGAGCAATAAAACCAGTGAACTATACAAGATTTTTCAATTAAGCGAATCGTCATGAGGTAACAATAACAATTCAATAACTTTTCTTGAATATCACAATTTTTGTGATCATAATGTACATATCCATATCAATATAAATCAATACCATCTGTCGACACCAGGCAGCCCGAGCTTGGATAGAAGCCACCCCATTCCCTTAAATCAAAATTATTTTTAAAACTAAAACAGATATCAATACGAGGTCTCTTATCCAAACTCCAACGCAATGGACATCAGTACTGAGTCAACCACCATAGCGGAAAATTGTTCAGAAATAGTGTAGGATTATTACTCGCCTACAACGGTCAATTGGTGGAATTAACCGTCCGCACGGCACCCGACCAGGTCAAAGCCTCTAATGGGCCAACAACGAACAATGTCTACTCCCTCACAATGATGGTGCTAAAAACAATAATTAATTTTCAATAAAAATATTTGAACATATAATGCAAATTAACCTATATAAAAACAATAACGATGCATCTATCTTTGTGACATCTAACAAGTAATCCGTAGATAAGTATTTTGGCTAAATATCATAATATTACCTGATTACCTATAGTTTTTAACACAGAGATAAAATCATAGTATTTTAACAAGATAAAATAAAAACAACATTCCAACAAACAATAAAATCCAAGGTGGGGTATAAATAACAACGTTATGTGACGTAAATTAATGTACATACCTCAATCTGTACAGATTTTTATAGGATTCTTCGTCCACGGAAATCAATTTTCACCTAAATCAAAGAAAACTATCTTAACACCATACTCTACAAAAAAAACCACTCGACGTTCTAGCCGATTACTACCCATCCAATGTATTGGTAACAATTAGTTAAATTTTATGATTACCATTTTTCTTGTTATTAGCAGTGGTAGTTTTTTTTATCGATAAGTTTGGGAAAATATAATGTATTGTAGGCCTATTTACAGAATAATATTTTATCTACAAATGTTAACCAATATAAAAAAATCCATTTCTTTTCTAATAACGGGTGACTTGGGTTAAACAATAGATTGAAATGTAGGTTCTCCTAATATCAGTATTCTACGAAAATAATTTTTTTCGAAAACCGATTTATTTTGAAAATTGGGTGATCTATGTTTATTTCTCCTAATATAGAACCACTATTTTAGTTTAATTGATAACGATTCCACCAATACATCGAATGCTCGTGTAATTCCAGGTACGAAACACTCCACTCTTTATAAAATCCTTTGATACAATTTTGATCCATCAACAATACAACAAAACTAAAATTTCATATTTGTCGTATACTATGTACATGATTCAAAGGATAAATTTCAGGTTTATTCCAAAAGAAAAAAACTTCTTGAATAACAACATACAAGATAGGTAGCTATGCGGTTTTAATTTTTTTTTCGCTACTAAAATACGTAGTTAATTTCAGCTATAAATTCTGGAAAATATATCAATATAATATTGAATCCGTTTATAATTTAAAGCCAATCCTACACGAATATACCGTACTGTATATGACCACCCATCTAGTGAGAAAAAGATTAGAAACAAAAGATCAATAATTTACCTTGCCGCCAACGATCCCTACGACTCGATGCTGCTCAGATCCATCAACTGACTTTAATTGCAACCGGACACAGTAAACCCCCTCACAGCAATTTTTTATTGGCAAGAAGAGAAAACCCAACGATCGAGATGGTGGGAGATGAACGAGACTTCCGTCAAGGATCCAAACTCCCCCTTAAAAACCCTCCTCGCGATAAAAGTATACCCGTGGGATTTTAAAAACCAACTCTATCTTGCAAGACATTCGGATCCTAGGAATTTGGTGGTCGTTAGGATAAAAAATATTAATTTAATTACTCATTGCACGCTTGATTTTATCCATCCAATTATCATGCATATAATAATATTATAAGAACCTTGTCAATTTTCATTGGCTGCCTCCATTCTTTTTTAAAAGTTATTTTTAAATTACTTTGTTTAATTTTTGACGTTACATACCCTGTAACCTGTAGGAGAAAAGAACATAATAGACTCAAAAAACGTGACATCATCACTAACATAGTATTTTCGTCCTACTGGATCAAAACAACGATACCTCTTTTTGGTACGAGAATAACCAACAAAAACACATTTGACAACTCTAGGTGAGAGCTTGTCACGACCATGGATGAAATTGTGTACAAAAGCCACAGATCCGAAAACCCTGTGAGTCGAAGAAAACAAGTCCTTATCAGGAAACGCAATCGAGAAAGGAATCATTTCTCCAAGCACAGTGGATGGCATGTGGTTCACCAAGTACCATGCAGTGAGGACCGCATCTCCCATAACGAGTGAGGAGTACGACTTTGAATCAGAAGGGTTCTAGTGATATCAAGAAGGTGACGGTGTTTGCGTTCAGCAACATCATTTTACTGAGAAGTGTAGGCATACGAGGTCTGATGAATAATACCTAGAGATTTGAGAAATTCTGATAATTGTAATGTGGAAAACTCTAAGGCATTATCCATACGAATATTTAATGCAATTGTGGGTGGACACCTCTGAGTGTTTCCCCCTTGTTTGGCTTCAAAAAAAATTCACATTAGTAAAGAAGATATTTTTGACCTCAAGAAGAAAAATTTTAATAATAAGACCAGCTTTCGACTTTTGTTTTAGAAAGAAGGCCCAAGAAAGTTTAGAATAAACATCCAAAGCAACCATATAAAAGTGATGTCCCTGATGATCAGGAACACGACTAAGACCCCAAATGTCAAAATGGAACAACTCAAAAGACTGACTACTGCAACGACCCTAACGACTAAGAAAGGAAGACCGATGATGTTTTCCATGTTGACAGGCTTCGCATTCCAAGTTGGTGCGAGTAAATATCTATGGTAGAACATGACACAGCTTCTGATAGGGAGATGTCCAAAACGAATGTGCCACATGAAAGGGGAAGTGGAGCCTGAAGAAGAAGTGGTGACCCCAGCAGTTGGTGGAATGGCAAGCTTGTACAATCCTCGCAGCTCACGACCACATCCAATCACCATGTCCGTTAGTATGTCCTGAAAACACAAGAGAGGAGGGATCAAATATAGTACGGCAGTGTATATCCTTTGTAATTTAATTAATTGACAAAAGATTCATCTAAAAGTCAGTAGCATGTAAAACGTTCTGTAGATGCATAGATGGAGTCAAAACAATCTCCTCTTGACCAATAATAGGAAGACGAATAATAGCAATCACCACGGATCTACCAGACAGGATAGACTTGTAAGATATGAACTGTGTTCGATCTCCACTTATATGGTGTGATGCGCCCAAATCCATAATCTAGTCAGTTAAATATGTACTGCTACAGCTGGTTAGAGCATAAGTAAGACACATGAGGAACTAGATTTGGCTCTGGCAGTCGTCGCATCAAACAAACTTGCAGTAGGTACAGTAGGAGTGGCCATCATCTCGCGAAGTCTGGAAACAATATCATCCATGCGTGTGCCCTATGCAGGTGCAGAAGTATGCTCAGTCTGCTCAACAACCCTAGAAAACACAAAATAGACATGCTTTTGAAAACCTGTTTCCTCTGAATGTACAGGACGATGACAATGAGAACAAGGGTCACGCTGACGTCCTCCTCCTCGACCCTGGGGTCTACACCGTTGAAACTGGGAAGTCCCCCCTCTGCCCCTAGACACTGCCATAGCAGTAGGGGGTTGCGTCACTGTAGTAGATGTAGTAGTAATCCTACTCAGTCGCTTGTATACCTCCTCCATTGGAGGCATCGTCTCGCCTATCAGAAGTTAAGTACGTGTTGCATCGTACTCTGAATCAAGAGATGAAAGGAAAACTCATGTCATAGTGGCATTCTGATATTGTTGTTGTTGTTCCGTATTGTTAGTAATAGGCATGAGTCATGACGTTGTGTAATCACTCAAACATGCCTCGAAGATGAGATAAGTGCTGATGAAGTGGTCGACCATTTTGTTTGGTCGAGAAAATGTCAAACTGCAACAGAAGAATCTTGCTCTCATTCTTTGCTTGCCCATATCTGGCGGCTAAGATGTCCCACATAGCTTTTGTGGTGGGTTGGTTGATGATATTGTTGGCAATCTTTGTGGTGAGCGTCCCGAATAGCTAAATGTGAGCATATGCATCGTCTTGCTTCCACGAAGCATTAGCCCCCGTTTTGTCCACTGGTTCTATTTTCGTCAGAATGTGCTCCTTGTTGTGACACTGCATAAGAGTGTGAAACTGCATGGACCACAATTCATAGTTGGCCCCATCCATCTAAATGATGCGAAATTGTCCCATTAAATTGCCAGTTCAATCCCCATTTCATGTACGTGATATCCATTTTTCGAATACATGAGGATCATCTCTCTCATTAATTAAAAGAGAGGGAGAGAGGAGAGAGAATTTTAGAAAGGTAACTTCCACACGAGAGAGAAGAGGAGTCCAGCAAACATCCTTTTCCTCTTCTTTGACCGAGATATTACACAACCTCCATCACTGTGTTGGGACATCGTCTTTGGACTGCGGGGTTGGTCATGATCGGAGGAGAAGAATCACAGTATGGACCAACCCTTGACGTAGTCATTCCTAGCGGATAATGTATGTGTTCTATCATGCATCGTTCTAGATTTTCGTTTCCCTCCTTGGATTCGTATATATTAATCATGTATCAGTATCTTTTTTTAGTCATTCTTTGACAACATATATTCCATGTTCACATGAATTTACGTCTTCGATAATCGTACAATGCCAATTACAACTCTTTGAAATGATTACTTTAGTTTATATCCTTCTATGATCAGCAAAAAAACTATTTGGTACATGCCATCCTTATCGCCTCATCCTACTTATCATGCTTGAAGGGTAATCATTGTTGCCATATGTTTATGCCTTATTCCATAAATATTGATTTCAATAACTGAAATTAGATATGAAGTATTACGTAGATAAAAATTATCGGATCGTTTTGAAAACATCGGTATCTCTTGCGTCAGACACCATAAATTATGTAAAGGTTTAGATGCATGTATTAGATATAAAAAACAAATTGAGTGATAACTTCAACATCTTTTTAACCATAATAATACCCAGTGTTAGATTGATTGGAAATAGCTAGTTATATGAGTAAATCTACTCATTATTGTGTGGAAAAAGAACAAGAAGAAGAAAAAACTATGACGTGAGAAGATAAGGAATAGAACTCATATCACATAAGTATATACATATATAATTGGAGGGGAGATCACACATACCGACATGTCTTATTCTTTTTCTTTTTTTCCACTATTTACACAGAGGGCTTCTTTATGCATTCCATTCATAACCTTAGTCTACCTTTATGATCACACGTGTTTAAACCACTAATGATGGTCCACTGGATTCCTTCCTAAGATCAAGTTATGGATAACCTTTGAGTGATATAGTCATATCATATGTGTACCTTGAGATCGTCTGCCCCCACTTGATTACACGACTCCAACTCATTTATATCTTGAAGGGTTTTTCTCCAAATCATGTGAAATCCACATGCTTTATGATACCTTTGAGCTACACCTAACCGAGGTGTGAAAACCAGTAATGTGCATGACAATCACGAACCACTGTCATAAAAAGTAAACTCAGTGAATGTGAAATGTTAGTATATCTATAACAGCTAGGATGGTACCTAAATGTGGAACTTTCGTAGATGTGTTTGCATCGGGTTCCTATTAAATACTTCTTAATCACTTCCCTAACTGCAATATTATCAAGAGTTAGACTAATGGCACGATACCGATAAGCAGAGCTAAGTGCCACACCTTGTGGTGGGAGCCACCTCTAGAGTATGATTACTGGATCTGATACGGGCATCAATGGCCTAAAGGACAACACCTTCCGGGAGTGTTAAGTTCAGTGGAACCTAGTAGAAAGTCCACCTATTGACTCAGTGTTGATGTCATCACGATGTGTTTAATGTATGATTAAATGTGCAAGTAAAAGTCGCTAGTGACAGCAGAGGGTCTTAATGGACCAACTTAGCTATAAGAGTGAGTTTAAGTGTATGTGTACAATAGAGCATCATTATTGAGAATGTATTAAATCCTTATAAGTTTATGGGTATAACTATATCATCACCTTACGAATTTTTATCAAGTCATCCTTGAAATTTGTTTCTTTCTTAAAGCATGCTAAGCTTTTTGACTTACGAGCATTCTTTTTCGCTCATGTGGTTTGCCCTGCCGCAGGTTCCTCAGAGGAGTAGCATATTGAAGCGGTTGAGTGGCTGATGAAAGACTGAACAATTTCTCCTGGTAGTGCTAGTTTTCATTTTCATTGTTTGATTTTAGATGTACCCAAGGAACATTATGAGTTGTTCTTTCTGTTTAATTGTCTTTGTTATTGAGGTCTTTTAGAGATATGACTTTGATCTTTGATTATGTCAAGCAACTAAGTGATGATATCCATTTATTTGATGTATCTCACGTGATTCCTTTACTTACCGTTTTCGACCATCTTCTAGATTGTGGATTTGATATGCATGTGTAACCCTCGGATCCGATGTGACATGTTGTTACATTGTGTTTCCATTGGTCACACGGATCCGGATCATTACAAAACGAGCAGAAGCTATTCTTTCTAGATTTCTTTTATTTCAGTCTTCACTCCATCTATAGCTATTAAAAAAATAAAACTGTGACTATAGTGATGAATACATTGTAAATGAACTTCCCTCCTTTTTATGATGTCACAACCAAACATGAAAAACTACATTTTTTTCATCTTCATTCATCCATTCAGTACCAAAACAACAAATAATATAGTGTCTGTTCCTACTCTTTCGTACTCAGCCAGAATAGCATCCAAACCAGAGCTTAAAGAACAAAAATAGATAGATTTCCAATATGATATAGTTCTAAAACCCCAAGCCACGGATAAAAGCCATAAAAACTCCCCAGTTTGCATCCAAACAACCACACAACCAAAATAGTCATTCAAGTTCTAACCTTCTCGAGCTGATTCATGAGAAAAACCAAAAGCAATTCAGTGGCCTTCATCCTCCCCTACACAACCACTTATATTCCCTAAAGAGCACTCTTCAACGGAGCTGTTACTTCTCAATACTATCCCCCAGACTAACACCTAATCCAAAAAAATGCAGCTCCCCAAGAAGCGACGGCCTCTTTCATCCTATACACATTTACAAGCTAGACATGGAACGTATCATGTCACTAATCAAAGGCTCAAAACCTCAATGATTACCAGCCCATGCAAACAGACGACCAATAGAGCTCATCGAAAACATATACGGACTACAAATATGCATTAACCACAAAACCCCCAACTCTGGCATCAAAGCCCAAAAACTCACCAATTTCCATCCACACAACTACACAATCAAAAAAAACCCACAAGGTCTAACCTTTTCCAGCTGATTCATGAGAGAAACCAAGATCGAATTGGTGGTCTTCGTCCTCTCCTTTGGAGGGATCTTCAGCCCCTTATCCATCGCAAACAACCTACCTGTAAAGGCAAAGATTGCATCTTTCCGAGTACCCGATCACAAAAAACCACAGAAGATAGCTAAGGGCTTATCAGAGCGTTAGAGGGCTCACAGTAGTAGGCGACGAGGGGCTCGTGCTTCTGGAGCTCATCGGCTCGCTGGAGATAGGGGAGGAGCAGCTTCGCGGGCTCCGCATCGCCGCTCATGGCGTCACTCGATCGCCGAGATAGCTTCGGATTTGGGGATTGGAGGTGCCGTTGCAGCAGAGATTGGGGAAAGTTGGATGATCTGAGGAACGAAGAGGAGAAGATTTTGAAATGAATAGTTAATTAGGGACGAAGAAAGATGCAATGGAATAAGCTTTAAAGAAAGGGATATTTACCCAGCGAATCCTGAAATCTTTCAAAATTACCTCTACGACCTTTGAAACATCGATATTCCTCCCTAGACCCCGTAATCTTGCTCCGACTTACCCAACAAACCCTACCGTCAATATTAACTATGTTTGAGTCAAATACCCGAGTTAGTCTTGAGTTAACCTAACCAATTATCATCGGACGGTTAGGATTAGCCAAAATAAAAAAAAGGGAAAAAATCATGTAGGCGTTCTTCGTCAGCGCAGGCGGCTACATCGCGGGGAGGGGGGGTGGTGGCGGGCCAAGCAACAGGGAGGCCAGAGGTCCATCGTCGGCGGGGGAGGTGGGGGCTCCATCGGGAGCCCATCGGGAGGGGCCGAAGCAGTAGCAGGGCATGCAGGGGGGAGCCAAGCAACAGCTAGGGCAGAGGTCCATCGTCGGCGGGGGAGGTGGGGGGCTCCATCGGGAGCCCATCGGGAGGGGGACGAAGCAGCAGCTGGGCGCGCGCGAGGGCAGAGGTTCATCGTCGGCGGGGGAGGTGGGGGCGGGAGCCCATCGGGAGGGGGCCGCAGCAGCAGGGCGGAGGTCGGGAGGTGGGGGCGGGAGCCCATCGGGAGGGGGCCGCAGCAGCAGGGCGGAGGTCGGGAGGTGGGGGCGGGAGCCCATTGGGAGGGGGCCGCAGCAGCAGGGCGGAGGTCCATCGTCGGCGGGGCAGGTGGGAACCTCCTCCTCCTGCGCCTCCTCGCCTCCTCCGCTCCCCCTTCCGACCTCCCCTTCTCCACCTCCATCTCCCCCTCCAACAGCCAGATCCTCGTCCATGTCACCCACCGCGGCTCCCCCCGCCAATTCTCCGCCGTACAGCTTCTCGCCATGCTCTTCTCCCACCTCCGCTCCCTCGCCTCCCGCTCGCTCGGCCCCATCTCGGAATGCGTCATCGGTGTCCCCGTGTACTTTACCGACTCCCAGCGCCGTGCGTACCTCGACGCCGCCAACATCTCTGGTCTGGCGTCGGGAGGGCTAAGGTAGCCGAGGCGCGCTAGGGCCGGCGGGGGAGCAGGGGAAGCGACGCCGGGGCTTTGGACGGCACGGTGGGGTTGAGGTTTCGAGGAGGACGGCGGGGAGGGCCAAATCCAAGGGAAAATGGCAATGAATATAAATTTAACAAACAAATTGGGTATAATGTAAACAAATATAACGGAAGTCGGTTAGTTTTAACGGACAAATGGATGGGAGTTAATCAGAGGGTCTGCACGGTAATGGTTAGCAAGATTACGGGGTCTAGGGAGGAATATCGATGTTTCAAAGGTCGTAGAGGTAATTTTGAAAGATTTCAGGGTTCGCTGGGTAAATATCCCTTAAAGAAAAACTGATTTTCCGAGAAAATACTAGATAGCCTTAGAAGGATTAATTATTGATAAAAAGCAAAAATATTGTTTAAGCGATAGGTTGATTGACCTTTAAACATGTAAACACTTAGACCTGGACAACCCACCAGCCCACTCACGGGTCGAGCTTGAAATAGGAGATTTGAGCATGGGTCAGTTCGACCCGTAAAAAATAAAAGAAATATATAAATATAAGCTGAATAATACATGTATTAATATGGTACACTTCAAGTTTTCATATGTGGTGATAGTTTTAAATAAAATTTAATATTTTACATGTCAAGTAACATATAAACTACTTATATTGGTCATATAAAGTATAAATGATTAATAAAACCATTTATACATATTAAATACCATTTAAAAATTCAATAAAAAAACGAAATGGACCATGGGTAGATCCATGGCGGACTTTGGAAAGAGATTTTTGAACCTCGGTCCGTTGGATCCGACCCATAAGCTAGCCTACATTTTGGTCAAGTCTATAAACACACATAGGCATGTACATTTATTTAATACATATTTAATTTAATAATGTCAAAATATTGTTGCAAATTAACACTAAGAAGAAGGTGTTAAAATAATTGGATCCATGTATGACTTAACCATTAGTGATCTAGAAGTTCAATAACATGATGCTCTAGGGATAAAGAATAAGGAGATTTTACTCATTTTACTTGTTTGATTGGTTTGAGAGATAAGGAGGGAACAAAACCTTAGATTAAGATAGATGGCTGACGTAAACATGATATGTCTACGATAACTCTGGATTACTTATTCTAAAATGGGGATCGTCATTTATGGATCTTATAGTCTCTCTCTTAGTATATAAGTTGGCATCACCATTCTCATATGGTTGCCTTAAAGGTGTATAATTGTTGCCTTTGAATCTAAAATTATGTTAAATGAATCAAGCATGCTATATTGTAGGTTGGTCCTTAAAGGTCAAAAGAACCAGATGTTTAATTAATACAATGCGCTTACTTGTGAACAAAATAACATATTAAGGTGGATTAGTTCCTATCCTTCTCGAACCCCCTATCTCTCAGGGTGTATTTGGTACGTGGGTTAGGGTGGGTTAAACTGGTAGAGGGTAACATGTTTTTGTATTTTTGGTGTTTAGATAGAGGATTAAACTGGGGTAGGTTAGAAGTGGGTTTGTTGTGATATGATTATATTGAAGTTTGAAAAAGTGAGTAGTTATTGTGACGTGATTGTATCGAAGTTTGGAAAAGTGAGTAGAAGTGGAGTAGTTTATAATTTTTATATGATAAGATGGTATAATATATTATTTTTTGATGGCATTAATTATGGAAAATTGATTTATTTAATTTTTTAAAAAGAAATAAAGTGGGACCCACGCATAAGAGAGGGAGAGTGGGTTAGGGGAGTTTACCCCGGTTCCCGAACGACCCCTCAAGGATTTCGTGTGTTCTTTTTACTACCATTGTGTGTTCAAACCCTTAAATCATGTTTTAGAATCAAGATTTTATTATTGAATGCTAAATTTAAGTTCAGATAGTAATTGCACTTTTATTGCTAGTAGTAGTTATGTTCAAGTTTATATTTAAATTTCTAATTAAGTTCAAATATCTAAAATGCATATTGTGAAAGGCCGCATATTTTTAAGTCAAATTCCTAAGTTGATGGTTTTTAAAGCTCATAATAATCTTCCAAAGATATTAAGTAGTCACCGATTTCTATTTCTAGCTACAGCCCAGGAGTCAATTGACTCAACAAAACTATAAGTCTGTTAAACTTGTACCAAGAACACATTTGAAATTTTTTTATTGCTTCTCTTGACTATTTAACGCATAGGAGGAACACGATGATCCTTAAATGGTTAACATGTTTAGCTCTTTTTTAACATTCCCCAGTAGACTTATATTTATTGGTTTTTATCAGTTGCGCCCCTATGAGATATTGCAATTTCAGTTATGCCCCTTCCTTTTTTGGAATATCCGTTATGCCCCTACCTTCTTACAAAATTCACAGTTCTGCCCTTTTGTAATATCAGTTATGCCTCTTACACCTTAACAGAAGGGCAGAACTATGAATTTTGTAAGAAGGTATGGGCATAATTGATATTCCAAAAAAAGGAGGGGCATAACTGAAATTGGGCACAACTGATAAAAATCCTATATTTATATTATGATTATTTTTTAAGATTTTTATTAGTTGTGCTCCTCTGAGATGTTGCAATATCAGTTATGCTCCTCCCTTTTTAGGAATATCAGTTCAGTCCTTGACTTCTTCTATAATGATCACTTGTGCCCCTCAGGTTAGTTGTCGTCAATCCTCATCCTAACCGACCGTTAACTTTGGGGACACAATGGTAATTAATTAAAAAAATGAAGGGTAACAATAATTTAATCTTCTCAATTTCTTCTTTTTCATCTCTCCTCCACCTCATGCCCTTCCTCCTCCTCCAACCGCCCCTCCCCCTTCAGACCCACCTTCGTCGTTGCCCCTCAGCCTTCAGGCCCTCCTCCGTCGATGTCCCTCTCCTGCCAGGCCCTCTGTCATAGTCGCCCCTCCCTTCCTCCGTCGTCACCCATCCCCCTCCTCCTTCACCCCTCCTCCCCCCTCCAAGCCCTCCTCTATCGTTGCCCCTCCCCCTCCAAGCCCTCCTCCTCTGCCCCTCCCCCTCGAGGCCCTCCTCCTCCACCACCCTCCCCCTCAAGGCCCTCCTCCTCCACTATTGCATACCCTCCTCTGTTGCCCCTCCCCATTAAAGACCTCCTCCTCCTCTGCCCCTCCCCCTCAAGGCATTGCTCCCCCGCCGCCCATCCCCCTCCAGGCCCAGTCCATACTCCAACGCCTCCTCCATCGCCGCTGCCACCCCCCCTCCTCTACCTCTGCCTCCGCCCCTCCTCCCCGCCAACCCCTCCCATCCCAGCCATTCCTCTGCCCCCTCCTCCCCAGCCCCACCCCCTCCAATCCCCCCCCTTCCTCCTCTACTCCTCTAATATCACGCATGGCTTATCGCGATGCAAAGAGTTGCACCTACATACATGCGTCTTTGTCGAGGAAATGGAGGTGGCCTTCTAAGCGGGGGGAGCTGGGGGAGGAGAAGGAGATGCGGGGCATGGGGAGGAGCTAGGAAAGGAGGGGGTCCGGGGATGGAGGGTAGAAGCTAGGGATGGAAGAGAAGAGTTCGGGCACGAAGGGGAAGGAGCGGGAGCAGGGAGAGGAGCTTGGGGAAGAGGGGGAGGCATGGAGCAGAAGAAGAAGCTCAGGGTGGAGGGAGGAGCTCGGGGTGGAGGGAGGAGCTCAGGCGCAGAGGTGGAGGCGCCAGGGCGGAGGGAGGAGCTCGCGGTGGAGGGGAAGCTCGGATGCAAATGAGTTGAAGATGAACGAGAGAAGGGAGGGGTAGAGTTGGACGGTTATGCCCCACATAATCAAACCATGTTGAGAAAAATTATGGTTAAGTTCAAATCATTGAAGATTAAAGTAACAAAGGGGTACAAGTGATAGATCGACAAGAAGTTGGGGTCACAATTGATATTCATAACTGATATTGTAATATCTCAGAAGGGCACAACTGATAAAACCCCTATTTTTTATTTAATCATAATGCAAGTTGATGTGTTATTGGGACATACTAGAATAATGGTTCCTACTATGTTGTGCATCACTTAAATACGAATTGTAACACATGTAATAAGTGGTGTGAGATGATAGACTAGTTTAAGTATTGTTTTAACATATTAAAAATGGAAGATGTTACTGATAATGTACATGATAAAATCAAAATGAAACCCAATTAGGTAAAAACGGGACGTGCCATTTTTATTTTTCATCCTCTCTTCCTCCCACCAATAATTGCTTCCACTGCACGAGTTACTTGAAACCAAGGTAACACAATCTTGTATACAATGTGTTATCTTCCTTCGACAATTGTCAAGGAACACTTTATCTTTCGTGGAGAAAAGAACCCATAATATGCGTACCTATGTATGAAAACATTCAAAAAAAGTTCATATCATTAGTATACAATCTTAACACACAAATTTATATTGTAGGTGAAATAAAAAGATAATAAATAGAAATATAAAAGGAGGGTTAGATAATATCGAATTTGATGAGATACCAATATGATGACAAAATGGACCAACTTGTCGAAGCGTGCGAAATGCACTGACCTTAAGAATAAATTCGTACCCCCACGAAGATTCCAATGGTGCAATCGGTATTGGTACGACTACTCTCCAGGATACAACGGCGAGATCTCAATGGGTATGCACGTACCAACATCGAGATCTATTGAGTAACAATAGATTGTTCCTTCGGAATAAACTCACAGAAATGAGAGAAGAGGAGAAGAGGGATATAATTCTTGCGTGTCATTCTCATAAACAAATACCCATGTATATAAGGATGTCACATGTCGGTTACTATGATTTCATGCATATCCTAAATGCATATGAATGCACCAAATATCCGTTGAAAAAGATTAAAGGTGTTGATTAATATTCTATGTTAACGGCTATACTAAAATCCAAACTTCTAGTCAATGTTTGGAGTAACATCACATAGATATTAGGAGAATGTAGAATTGAAATGGTCATTAAGTAGACAATTAAAAGAAGATGAAACGTATGTATTATTAGGCTAGAAAATTAAGATATCAATACAAAAAAGGAAATGCACAATCTAAGAATTCTCACCATCGCATGTAACGTGTACTACCAAATTAAAATCATCATGCACCCATAAATACATATTTATGATTATCAAGTATAATGTATGTATTTGAAATAAAATATTAACATACTTGAGCTTGAGTAATTTGAAACAAGACTAACGATACTCTATGATTGAGAACTTGAGAGCATTAGATAGAACTTAACATCTAGTGAGAGCTTGATGGCTTGAACACACAATTGTTTTGTTCACAACTCACTTTAGAATGTATGATGAATACTCATGATAGATGGAGTTTAAAGGAACTTAGGAGTTTTCTATCAACTAAAATATGATTAGTGGTTGTTTAAGTATAATAGTTGGGGTAGGTGGTTAAACAATAACATGCATGAAAATAATGATTTTTTGGAATTTAAGTTTAATAATTGGGTTAGGTATAAGTTAAACAATAGCCATTGTGAAAATAATCATTATTGGAACAAACTAATCGAATGAGAGAAATAATAAGTTAATTTAATTTTAGATTAGTCAACCAGTATTAAAAGGGTATCGATTGACAGAATTAATAACCTTAAAATTTTGTTTTACACTTCCCAACTTTGATCGTTGGAAAAAATTTGCAGTTGTAACTTTTAGTTACTCGACTGAAAAACAAGGACAATTAGCATGTTTGCTAGAATGAATTTTAGTCTATTAGGGTTTTAAAAGCCCTCAATAGAAGAACATGGTAGTTAAATACGAAGAAATGGAATCCACAATGTGATTTTTAAGATTTCAAGAATAATCTATTGGAAACTTCGATAGTAACTCAAAGGCAATTCAATCAACTACAATATCAAAAAGTCGACTCAAGGAAAATTCAGCCATCCCATGGGTAGACACGAGTGGGTAGACACGAGTGGCCTAATGAAGTTTTGGGAAGAGTTTAGAAAGATAGGAGGCAGCTCAACTGAAGATGTTGCAAGACCTTTTGGCGTGTTTTGGGCGATTTGGCTGGCCAGAAATGACCTTCTTTTTAACAATCAGCAATTTTATGCAGAGAATGTTGTTTCTCATTGTAAGGCTCTCTTAAACTTTTGGGAGTCAAAATAGTTTCCTCATGTATCCCATCTTTTTATTAATGTATTAATTTGGCGGTGACTCCTTTCCAGGGAGGTCACCCTATTTCACATAAAAAAAAAGGAAAATTCAGCCAGTTGAAAACTAATTAATCGAATAATTCGCTTTTGATTTGTGTGTTACAAATTTACAAAAACCACAATTTATTTTTTTAATAAAAGTAAAAAATATATAAATTTTCAAGCCTCTCTTTTTATAATACAAATCTTTTGCGTTTCCCACTTCTTTTAACTTCATTGGTTACATTTCTTCGTCGTATGAGTATTTTTACTTTAAGTCTTTAAGTTTTGAGCTTTGAGCTTTTGAGATCTTAATCAGCTAATGCTTCTAAAATTTCTTCTTTCATCTTAGGTTTTAGTTGAACTGTAATACTTGAAATTTTAGTCTTACAAAAATAAAGATTAAACTAACATTTTGCCATTGTCAATCTAAATCACAAACAAGCTCTCTCTTTTGTTAATGATAAAATTTATGTTTATTTTTAAATATCTTTTAATCTTTTTAGTTTTTTCTCCCCTCTTAATCAAGTATTAATTTTTCAATTTCACATGCTTTTTTATTGTTATAAAACAAATAAATACCCAGCTTTTTATGTTGTAATTTAATGAATTTTAAGAGAGCCTTTTTCTCATCATCTCTCTTTTTTTTAATTTTGCAATATGTCTTCATGATTTTGAGACATTCTTTTCTCTTTCATTCTAATGTGATTTAATACATATTTCATTTCTCACATTTACTAAGTTTTCTTAATTTTCGTATACTTAGCATGCTATCAAATACATTTTATATACTTTCCATGATATCAAATATGTAACACATGTATTTTTGAGTTACTTGCTACTAAAAGTGATTATTACTTGATACGAAAGTAATGAAGAAAAATTATTAGGAAATACTACTTAGTTTGCATAAGATTGCATGTCTTTTTCAATAGGAAATCTTTCAAGGTTTAATGGTTTAGTGAATATATTATCTAGATGATCAACAATGTTTATTTCTATTGTTATTTCATTTTCCATGCACAATATCTTAGAAAATGATGTTTAATGTTGACTTCTTTATTTCTTAAGGGTAATGTATGATTTTTAGAAAGATCAATAGTACTTGTATTATCATACAGTATAAATCAAAGTCATTTGATATTTGTTTCATCCACACGAACATGCATGAGAAGCAACTATGTATTTAACTTCTGTTAGATATATATACAAAATTTTATTTCTTAGAAATCACGATGCTAGTGCATTTAAACGGAAATGATACTCCCACTAATACTTTTCCTACCAGTTCTATTTCTAGCATAAAAGTTGCAGCCCTACATACTTTTAGTTTAATATTTAACGATCTAAGATAATATAAACAATAGGTATAAGTATGTTTTAAATATTTTATTATTCCTTTACATCTTTTAGATGACTTTCTTTTGTAGGTTGATCAAAAATTAGTAGGAAAATATTTACGAAAAGTATATCTAATCAAGTAGTAGTTAGATATAAGAAGGAACCTATCATACATTGATATTGAGTTGGATCATTATTCTTGCATTTTCTTTCAACATCAAGCCACATTTGAGTTCTTCTAGTTGATGTCTTTCCTTTTACATTCCCCACTTAAATATTTTCAAAAGATCTTGCATGTACTTTTTCTGACTTACGAATATCCCTTGAGGCAGTTAATGGATATGAATAATCTCTATCTCTTCTTGTATTAACTTAGTAAAATATCTACACAAATCTTCCTTAATAGATCAATAAGTGAGAGTGTCTGGGGATCGCAACACTACTAGAGGGGGGTAAATAGTAGTATTCAATAATTACAATATTGAATAATTCATAAAATTTAAAGAGTAAGAAGAAAGAAAACCAGACAAGCAATCAGAGTACACAAAGTCGTTAACATTGAAACCCAATCGGGTAAAAAATATGACCCAAGTCTTATTGGCTTAGGATTTCCGATCGATCAATTCAATCAACTGCTTTGGTATTCCGGTTTACATGTGTAACTCAACCATTTTACAAATCTCTTGTATCATACATTAATTCTTTTACAACTATGGATCAAACACTAAAGTCAATACCGGCAGATCAGCACAATTGGCAACATTCTGACCTTCTCAAATTAGCCAGACTCCAAAGGTTCTAGAAATGACATGTGCACTTAGATCTAACATCTGATAATATTTTATATGAGCAAAATTTGTATGGGCAATGATATACTGATATACAATAATTTCACGTATAAGTATAAGTAATATCAGTATCTTTATCAAAACTAACATAGGCGAATAATATAATATAACTTGAAAAATATCACTGATAGTGGTTGATGTCTATGGAAAAGTATTTTAATAAGTAGCAAAGAAACTTGAAAAGTTGGAGGCAATCGGATGCTACTAGAAAGCTCTTGTAAATTAGCATGACCAGGCTAGCTCTGAAAAGATTGAAAATCTCTCTAATAATGCTTAATAGCTTGAAGAATAAACAGAGAGGGAGAGAGAGAGAAGCTCAGCACTAGAGAACACTACTTTGTAGACGCGAGGTGTGGTGTGTCTTTTAATAATGAGCATGATGTCCTTTATATGTTTTAGGGTCGGACCTTTAAAAGTATGATCGTTCAACATATATATGGTAAAAAATCATGAAGATTTTACTGAGTTAATCTATCGGTGTAAACATGTTGATCAATCAGTCATGGATGATTAATTAGATTAACTTTAATTGATCGATCGGAAGTATTCATTAAAGAGACATCGGGAAGTGATTGATCAGGAACAAATAGTTGATTGATTGATCCTGCAATAAGTGCAATTATCAAATGATCGATCAGATGTCAGTCAATCAAGTTTTAATTGATCAGGTGTTTGAAGGTGATCGATCAGGTCAAATTATTGAGCTCATATGATGTATTCCTAATTTGGAAAGCTGCTTCAGCAAAAGTGGTGAAGCACGAAAAAGCATGAGAGGGAGAGGGAGAGAGAGAGGAGTGATCCTATGAGAGCAAAAAGTTGTGAGAGCATGAGAGGAATGATTCTGTACCACATGATTCACCCAGTAGAGAGAAGACCAGGTGAGAGAAAACGGAATCATGTGGTGTAAAATCGTCCCTCTCATGCTCTCACATTTTTTGCTCTCATAAGATCACTCATCTATATGTGTGTGTAGGTGTATGTATAGGTGTATGTATATATATATATATATGTATATATATATGGGTCATATGTGGCTGCCCCCACCTTATTTTCTCATTTTTTTTATTTTTTTGAAAAATAACACTATGTATATTCATCCCTATATCCCTCCTATATATCATTTGAATTTCATCAGAAACAGAGACTCCTACGGCCTCCATCCAGACAGTCATTTTTTAACGATAACAGAATTTTTTAAATCGACATCATCTCGATGGAGGCCGTAGGAGTCTCTGTTTCTGACGAAATTCGAATGACATATAGGAGGGATATAGGGGTGAATATACATGGTTTAATTTTTCAAAAAAAATAAAAAAAAATGCCGAAAAATGGGACGGGGGCAACCCCATTTTTTCCATATATATATATATGGTTAAATGGGGCTGCCCCCTGGGAGTAGCCAACTT
Organism: Ottelia alismoides; assembly: GCA_037367405.1. Classification (NCBI taxonomy): domain Eukaryota; kingdom Viridiplantae; phylum Streptophyta; class Magnoliopsida; order Alismatales; family Hydrocharitaceae; genus Ottelia; species Ottelia alismoides. The sequence continues at coordinate 1,024,933 of JAZKJV010001821.1, read as the reverse complement.
GGCTACTCCCACCCCTATTTTCCCCTCATTTTTTATTTCTTTGGAAAATAAAAATTTGTAAATTCATCATTATATACCTTTCACATTCTATTAAAATTTTGTCAGAAACAGAGACTCCTACGGCCTCCATCCAAACATGGTCGATTTAAAAAATCCTGCGACTGTTGAAAAAATGACGTCTGGATGGAGGGTCTAGGAGTCTCTGTTTCTGACGAAATTTTAATAGAATGTGAGAGGGATATAATGATGAATATACAAATTTTTATTTTCCAAAAAATAAAAAAATGAGGAAAAAATAGGGGTGGGGAGTAGCCAAGTTGGCTACTCCCTGGGGGCAGCCCCATTTTACCCATATATATAATGATGGATGGAGGCCGTAGGAGTCTCTGTTTCTGACGAAATTTTAATAGAATGTTAGAGGTATATAGTGATGAATATACAAATTTTTATTTTCCAAAGAAATAAAAAAATGAGGGAAATATAGGGGTGGGAGTAGCCAAGTTGGCTACTCCCTGGGGGCAGCCCCATTTACCTCTATATATATAGGGTAAAATGGGGTTGCCCCCTGGGGGTAGCCAACTTGGCTACCCCCACCCTTATATTTCCCTCATTTTTTTATTTCTTTGGAAAATAAAAATTTGTATATTCATCACTATATCCTTCTAACATTCTATTAAAATTTCGTCAGAAATAGAGACTCCTAGGCCCTCCATCCAGACGTCATTTTTTTAACGATCGCATGATTTTTTAAATCGACCATGTTTGGATGGAGGCCGTAGGAGTATCTGTTTCTGACGAAAATTTTAATAGAATGTTAGAGGGATATAATGATGAATTTACAAATTTTTATTTTCCAAAGAAATGAAAAAATGAGGGAAAATAGGGGACCCCTATTTTTCCCTCATTTTTTATTTCTTTGGAAAATAAAAATCTGTAAATTCATCATTATATCCCTCTAACATTCTATTAAAATTTCATCAGAAACAGAGACTCCTACGCCGTCCATCCAGACGTCATTTTTTAAAGGTCGCAGGATTTTTTAAATCGACCATGTTTGGATGGAGGCCGTAGGAGTCTCTGTTTCTGACGAAATTTTAATAGAATGAGAGAGGGATATAATGATGAATATACAAATTTTTATTTTCCATAAAAATAAAAAAATGAGGGGAAAATAGGGGTGGGAGTAGCCAAGATGGCTACTCCCTGGGGGCAGCCCCATTTTACCCTATATATAGGGTAAAATGGGGCTGCCCCCAGGGAGTAGCCATCTTGGCTACTCCCACCCCTATTTTCCCCTCATTTTTTTATTTCTTTGAAAAATAAAAATTTGTAAATTCATCATTATATCCCTCTAACATTCTATTAAAATTTCATCAGAAACAGAGACTCCTAGGCCCTCCATCCAGACGTCATTTTTTTTAACGGTCGCAGGATTTTTTAAATCAACCCTGTTTTGATGGAGGCCGTAGAGTCTCTATTTCTGATGAAATTTTAATAGAATGTTAGAGGGATATAATGATGAATATACAAATTTTTATCTTCCAGAAAAATAAAAAAAATGAGGGGAAAATAGAGGTGGGAGTAGCCAAGATGGCTACTCCCTGGGGGCAGCCCCATTTAACCCATATATATATATATATATATATATATATATAGAGAGAGAGAGAGAGAGAGAGTGTGTGATCCTCTGAGAGGCAAAACCTGTGAGAGCATGAGAGCATGCATTCTGGATCACATGATCCAACCAGGAGAGAGAAGAGTAGGAGAGAGAAAACAGAATCATGTGGTCCAGAATGCATTCTCTCACGCTCTCACATTTTTTTGCTCTCATACATAGGAGTGATCCTATGAGAGCAAAAAAATGTGAGAGCATGAGAGCAAGCATTCTGAACCACATGATTCTGTTTTCTCTCTCATGGTCTTCTCTCTCCTGGGTGAATCATGTGGTCTAGAATCACCCCTCTATGCTCTCACAACTTTTTGCTCTCATAGGATCACTCCTCTCACTCCTATATGTGTGTGTTTGTGTGTGTGTGTATGTATATATATAGGGAATTTATCCAGAGAGCACTGTGCCCATTTGAGTCGAAATGAGCCCGTGCTTTCATCCTTCGGATCATGATCTAACGATCCTATTTAATCTCATCCATTCCCTTTTTTAGCGTCAATCCTTACCATGATAAACTCCTTCCGCATTCTCCTCGTGACTGATTTCCTTTTCTGATTCGCAATTATGTCTATCCGACGTTGCATTTTATTTATTTTCGAAATTTCCAAAATCATCTATGGCTTGCTTTTGCTGCGAAATCTCAAGATCTCCAGCGACGAAAGAAGATTGTCTTCAAGTCCGCGATTTGTAAGTTTTTCGTTGTTTATAGACATTTAGTTATTGTTCTTGTAGAATTTGATCGTTTATTTTTTAGTTCTCATTTCAGTTTCAAATGCAATGGATCATCTGTGAATGGAAACTGATCAATATTCCAAAGAAGCAATGATGAACGATGCTTCGTGGATGGATTTGAATCGTGAAAAGATCGTATCAAAAGGAGCAAAGATGGATGTCTTACAATTGGATTTGGATAGCGAAATCATTATTTCAGAAAAATTATACCAAGTTACTGATGACATTTGCATATTTTACTGATAATATATCATGTATTACTTTTCTATTTTATCATTCTTACTGATTAAAATCCATTCATAGTTACTTATGTATCTTAAGAAAATACAAGTTCTTTCTATCAAATACAAGTTAAGTAATTTATACGTAGCCATCAGTAACACTTGACGTACTGCAAGTAACTAAATAGACTACATCAGTAATTTATACGTAGCTATCAGTAACACTTGACGTACTGCAAGTAACTAAATAGACTACATCAGTAATTTATACGTAGCTATCAGTAACACTTGGCGTATTGCAAGTAACTAAATAGACTACATCAATAATTTATACATAGCTATCAGTAACACTTGACGTATTGCAAGTAACTAAATAGACTACATCAGTAAAGAAGGCAGGATTCGATTGTAATTTAAAACAGAGAATATGATAAGTAAGATATAAAGAAGCATCAGTAACCTGTAACAAATTGTAGGTAAAAGAAGACAATAGAATCAGTAAGTTGGAATAGTTATAAAAAAACCACGTGACCAGTAACTTATGTATTGCTATCAGTAACATTCGATGCATTATAAGTAATTTAAAAGGTTATATAAGTAAATAAGAGATGCATCAGTAACACTCAAAGTATTAAGTAACTATGACATTAGTAACAATCAAAATGAGTACAGTAAAATGGATCATTGTAATCAGTACTTCTTGTATGGACATTACTAATTTACATACTTAATTACTGATCTCACCACAATAATTACTTGAGAACTGAATATGTATTACTTGAGTAACATGAATGAATTACTGATCTCAGTACAATGTAATATTATATCTGTAAATTACTGACAACTGTTACAATATTACTGATCTCGCAACACATAATTACTTATGTACAATATATACATTACTTATCAAATGTACATTGACTATTTATTCGAAACGAAATTAAGGATTTGAATTTATCTTTCCAAAACCGTCTTCCTTTTTTTAAGGACTCGATATAATTGGAAATACAAAAGGCTCAAACATATTAATATCCTTCCAAAACCGTGTCCTTCGAAATAGGCAACCTCCCAAATGGAAATACACGTGGCGAGCCGACATGTGGTGCTCAAAAAACCCCAAATGGGCACTATATATATATATATATATATATATATATATATATATATGAGACCTTTCAAATGAGGTGGGGGCCTATGTTAATAATCCAGCCTTTTAGTTTATTCTTATGCAATGTGTCGGACGAGGCATTTTTGTTAATTATTACATGAATAGGATATTTGGAATACGAGTGTGCATGATTTGTCAAGATGAACATAATAAATGGAATCACACCATACATTATGTTCCATAGGTTTTTTATTGTTTTTATTTTTCCCATATTTCGTTCTAGCATTTGTATGTTTTAATCTTCATGAGATTGTGATGAGGTTCCAAATAATAATCAGAAGTTGATTTCCTTGAACCCGGTTCAGGGAAAACCGATCTCCGGTTGGAGGGAGTTACACAGAGAGCTAAGAAGAAGAGAGCGAGGGAAGAGGGAGAGGAAGGCAAGGTTGGGAGTGTCAAGACAATGTACCCGGCATAGGCGTACGACTGGAAGTGAGATGCTGAACGGCGGCATCCTTGGTCGGAGGAGAGCTTCATCCTTTTGCAAGTTTTTTTCATTAACATTCCGTATAACACTCATAAAAATACAAACAAATTAAAATTATATGATATATCAAAAATAATAAGTTCATTTAATATGGGATTGGGACGAGGGAGGTTTATCCTTAAAGAAAGATAAAGTTCATTTTGTTGGGTTATTTAGCTTCCAGCCTCAACTTGGGGGTTTGTACTGTGACCCCTTTGCAGGGGTATCTTTAATATTTTTCCAGCAATTTGGGCAGCCCCATTTTCCAGTCGTTTGAAGGGAACACAATCGTTGGGTGTTTTCCAGAGAGCATCGACCCATTCCAGAGAAGAGGGAACGAAGCCCTACCCTTCCCCTTTTTGAGCGACCAGCCAGCAAGGGAGAGATCCTCCTTCACGCATGCGAGGGAGAGATCGAGTGGGAGAAGGTACGGTAGCCAGAAGCTCAGAGGGAGCAGCAGCTCGAGCTCGTTTCCAGCCACGGTTTGGGTTGAAGGTGCAACGACCGATCAAGCTCGAGAGGAGCTGTAGCGATGTTGTGTGCGTGGCGACCTCAAGAAGCCGAGCATCGGTTTGGGTCTTCATCAGGGAGCCCGCAAGGAAAGTCACCTCATACCTTCTTAGATTTGAGCACATTTGGTATTTTGGATACCTAGGGATAGTTAGTTCCTTGCAGAAGAACTATCCCTTGTGTGTGTGGCTTGTACCTCGGTTTTGTGGACAACAAAACCAGGAAGAACATTTGACTCCATTTGACCGTAGTGATTAATTGCCGGTCTTGCCCCGTGGTTTTTTCCTTACTCACATCGAGTAAGGGTTTCCACGTAAAATCCTTGTCTCTTGTGGTGATTGCTTCTTATGATTGCTTGTGGTTGCTATCATTGTTGCTATTAAGTTCCGGTGTGGGGAACATATATTTGTTGTGCCATCTTTGTTGCATGGCAGTTTAAAGGGGATATTCCTGGTTGATTGTGTGCTTATCCCCAACAAGTGGTATCAGAGCACAGGTTGTACAAGATGGGCAAAGATGATGAAGGCACAATGATTAAGCTCACAAGCAATAAGTGGAGATTTGGAAGGCGAAGATGGAAGACATCTTATATTGCAAGGACCTCCACGATCCCATGGAGGGAGAGAGCGCCAAGCCAGAGAATATGTCCATGGGCGAGTAGACAAAGTTGAACCGAAAGGCCATCGGGACTATTCGGAAGTGGCTTGACATGCCCGTGTTCGATCATGTTGCCAAGGAGACGAATGCAAAGGAGTTATAGGAGAAATTTTCCGAACTCTATGATCAGAAGACCACAACAAACAAGGCTTTCTTAATTAGAAAGCTAGTGAACTTGAAGTATAGAGATGGATGCAAAGTGGAGGAGCATCTGAATGACTTTCAAAGCATTATCCAGTTGACTTCCATGAGTTTGGTACTTGATGACGAGTTGCAGTCACTTCTCTTGTTGGGTTCACAGCCAGACAGTTGGAAGACTCTAGTAGTCACCGTGAGCAACTCTACGTAGGATAGCAAGTTGACCATGGCTATGGTCAAGGGTAGTCTCCTCAATGAGGAGATTATTTGTCCCTCTTCGGGAGAGGCATCCTCCTCTTCACAGGTGTATGCAATTGAGAGGAGAGGAAGATCCAGTAGCAGAGGAGCATCACAGGAGAGGCAGAAATCTAGAGACAAGTCCAAGGGCAGAGAAAAGTGTCACCATTGCCAGAAATCCGATCACTGGAAGAGAGATTGCAGGTTTGGAAGAGAGAACAAGCTGAAGCCAAGAAGAACCAGAAAAATGAAGATGGGAATGCATCTGCAGTTGTGGCAGGTGACAGTGCAGAAGAGGTGATTCTCACCATCCAGGACCAGTGCTTGCATGCGGGGAGCGATTTGGAGTGGGTCGTTAACACAACTGCCTCCTATCATGTGACTCCACACAGGGAGTTCTTCACCACATACACCAGTGGTGATTATGAGAGAGTCTTGATGGGTAACGAAAGTTACTCTAAGATCATTAGCATGGGTATCATCTCAATTCAGATGGTTGTTGGGTGCTCAATGACCATCCAGAATGTGAGGCATGTTACTAATGTGCGGCTTAGCCTTATATCTGGTTCACAGCTAGATAGTAAAGGCTACCATCTGAAATTCGGCGACAGCAAGTGCAAGATAAGCAAGGGTTCTCTCATCATGGTGAGAGGAATTTTGTGTCACACACTCTACATGACTAGAGTGAAGGTCATGGACGACATTTTGCATGCCAGCGAGGCAGACAATTCAGATTTGTGCCACCGTCGGCTTGGCCACATGAGCCAGAAGGGCTTACAGCTTTTGAGCAAGAGAGAGTTGATCCCCTACCACAATGACATCACTTTGTCTCCTTGTGATGCATGTGAGGTTGGGAAGAGCAGGAGTGTGCCATACATAGCCAGATCCAAGGTGAAGGGAGATCTTCTACAGTTGGTTCATTCTGACGTTTGTGGTCCCATGGACACAGCCTCTTTGGGAGGCAACAGGTATTTTGTCACCTTCACTGATGATGCATTTAGGAAGGTGGGTGTATATACTGAGATCGAAGGATCAGGTGTTTGATTGCTTCAAGAAAATCCATGCCATGGTTAAGCGCGAGACAGGAAAATTGTTGAAGTGTCTACGCACGGACAATGGAGGAGAGTACACCTCCCATAGCTTTCTGGGCTATTGTGCAGAGGAAGGCATCAAACATGAGAGGACAGAGCCAGATACACCCCAGCATAATGGTCTAGCTGAGAGGATGAACGATACCATTGTTGAGAGAGTCCGTTGTATGCTGAAGACAGCGAAGTTGCCCAAGACTTTTTTGGGCTGAGGCGGTTCGCACTGCATGTTACTTGATCAACAGATCTCCATCGGTTCCTTTGGTTTTCCATATTCCAGAGCATGTTTGAACAAGGAAAGACCCCTCATATGCTCATTTGAGGGTGTTTGGATGCAAGGTGTATGCATTGGTACCCAAGGAGCAGTGGAAGAAATTGGATGACAAGACAATGCCTTGTATTTTTCTTGGCTATGGAGATCAGGAGTTTGGATACTGTCTTTGGGATCCAAGGAAGAAGACAGTCACCATACACAGGGATGTGATTTTTTATGAGAATCAGATGTTGGCTGAGGATACCACTGAGAGCGGTGATGTAGATGAATTTTCCATGGATAATGACAGTGATGAGGACACAGATCCCTCTCCAGTACATGGTACAGGTGGAGAGGATGGACAGCTAGAGTAGCGCGAGCCAGATGCAGACCCCGTTGATGCAGGTCCAGGGGACTTGTGGCAGGGTGAGCAACCTCATCCACTTGCATATACAGCAGAGCCTCAGGTCAGGAGATCTGAGAGGGTACTCCAGCCATCATCCCGTTACCCCACTTCCAGGTATGTGATGCTCACAGATGCAGGAGAGCCATACACCTTTGAGGAGGCACAAGAGCACAAGGATAAGGGTCATTGGCGCAATGCAATGAATGAAGAGATGCTATCTCTCGGAAAGAATCACACTTATGATCTTGTTGAGCTTCCCAAAGGCAAAAGAGCCTTGAAGAACAAATGAGTTTACAAGCTGAAGTCAGATGACTGTGGCAAGCAGGTGATATAAGACCATATTGGTAGTGAAAGGATTCATCCAGAAGGAAGGGGTGGACTATGATGAGATCTTCTCCCCAGTGGTGAAGATGAATTCAGTAAGAATGGTGCTAGGACTTGTTGCTAGCATGGATCTTGAGCTGGAGCAGATGGATGTGAAGACGATGTTTCTTCACGGTGATTTGAAGGAAGAGATCTAAACGGAGCAGCCACGTGATTTTCAAGAGAAAGGGAAATAGCACATGGTTTGCAGGTTGAGAAAGAGTCTTTATGGCTTGAAGCAAGCTCCGAGACAATGGTACTTGAAGTTTGATGCCTTCATGGCAAAGCAAGGCTTCAAGAGGACAACAACCGATCCATGTGTACATGTTCGTCGTCTTCCCAATGACAGGTTCGTTATTCTTTTGATATATGTGAATGACATGTTGATTGTAGGTCACGATTCCAATCTCATTGCAAAGCTCAAGAAAGGATTGTCCAAAGAGTTAGAGATGAAAGATTTGGACAAGGCCAGTCACATCCTTGGGATGCAGATTACAAGGGACAGGAAGAAGCGCATGCTGGGGTTGTCATAGGAGAGCTATGTTGAATGCGTGTTGGAGAGGTTCAACATGAAGAATGCCAAGCCTGTCAGCACGCCCTTAGACTCTCATTTCAAGCTAACTAAAGAGTCATGTCCTTCTACTTCTGAGGAGAAAGAAGAGATGGCCAAGATCTCATACCAGTTCGCAGTTGGGAGCCTCATGTATGCAATGGTTTGCACCATACCCGACATAGCCCATGCAGTGGGCGTGGTGAGAAGATTCATGTCCAATCTGGGGAAGGACCACTGGGAGGCAGTGAAATGGATCTTGAGATACTTGAGAGGGACCTCAAGTATGTCTCTTGTGTTTGGGAGGTCATATCCCAAACTTTGTGGCTACACTGATGCAGATATGGCAAGAGACATGGACTAGAGAAAGTCAACCTCAGGGTACATTTTCACATTTGCAGGGGGAGCCATATCATGGCAATCCAAACTACAGAAATGTCTTGCTCTCTCGACTACCGAGGCAGAATTTATTGCAGCAGCAGAGGCTAGGAAAGAAGTGTTGTGGCTACAACGCTTTCTTGGTGAGTTTGGATTGGATGACAGTGAGCCGGTTGTGTTTTGTGATAGCCAGAGCGCTATAGACTTGAGCAAGAGTACCATGCACCATGCTCGGACAAAACACATTGATGTGAGATTCCATTGGCTGAGGGATGTAATTGAACAGAAGCAGCTCATGTTGAAGAAGATTCACACCAATGAGAACCCCTCAGACATGTTGACCAAGGCAGTCACTCATGACAAGCTTTAGCTCTGTAGAGAGCTGAGCGGTGTCACCTCTTCTTGATCTCCATCAACGGACGACACCTCCCCGTCGGGGCTGGAGGGGGAGGTTGTTGGATTATTTAGCTTCCAGCCCCAACTTGGGGGGTTTGTACTGTGACCCCTTTTGCAGGGGTATCTTTAATATTTTTTCAGCAATTTGGGCAGCCCCATTTTCCAGCCGTTTACAGGTTGGGTGTTTTTAGAGAGCATCGACCCATTCCATAGAAGAGGGAACGAAACCCTACCCTTCCCCTTTTTAAGCGATCGGCCAACAAGGGAGAGATCCTCCTTCACGCACGTGAGGGAGAGATCGAGTGAGAGAAGGTGCGGCAGCCAGGAGCTCAGAGGGAGCAACAGCTCGAGCTCGTTTCCAACCACGGTTTGGGTTGAAGGTGCAGTGGCCGATCAAGCTCGATAGGAGCTATAGCGAGGTTGCATGCGTGGCGACCTCAAGAAGCCGAGCATCGGTTTGGGTCTCCATCCGGGAGCCCGCAAGGGAAGTCACCTCGTATCTTCTTAGATTTGAGCACATTTGGTATTTTGGATACCTAGGGATAGCTAGTTCCTTATACAAGAACTATCCATTGTGTGTGTGGCTTGTACCTCGGTTTTGTGGGCAACAAACCGGGAAGAACATTTGACTCCATTTGACCGTAGTGATTAGTTGCCGGTCTTGCCCCGTGGTTTTTCCCTTACTCATATCGAGCAAGGGTTTCCACGTAAAATCCTTGTCTCTTATGGTGATTGCTTCTTGTGGTTGCTTGTGGTTACTATCATTGTTGCTATTAAGTTCCCGTGTGGGGAACATATATTTGTTGTGCCATTTTTGCTGCATGGCAATTTAAGGGGGATATTCCTGGCTGATTGTGTGCTTATCCCCAACACATTTAACATGGGATAAATGGATGCTATCCTAGGTCTAAACATGGTTAGTTTAATGAAGTTTTAAAAACTTTTAGCTACAGCTTGCTTGATGTTGCAATACGGGTCCCTTAGCTGGAAGGTACGCACTGTTATGTCAGCAGACTTGATTTAGGACCGTCAGTTAAATATTTTAAGACCATGGAAGGGATGATTAAAATAAAAATGACAGCAAAACGTGCTAGACAAGTATTATTCAAATAGTTGAACCCTCAAGTAGATATTTCTAACTTTGCCTCGGCCGGTTGCCATGTAAGATCCATGCAAGTATTGAGCTATTGTCGGCGTCCTTATTAAGTATCATGTGATTAGGGTTGCTAATTGAACTGAACATATTCGTATTCGATTAGAGTTCATTCGAAAAATATTCGTTTGTTTCTATACGAACTGAACATGTACTTCAAATTTTAGTTCGATTGGCTTAAGGAATCAAACATGAACATAAAATACGTCTATTCGATGAAAGTTCGAGTTCAACCTACATGTGCACATGTGTATGCATTTCTATGTGGAACTTCATATTTATACACAAGATAAATTTTGGGATAAAGAAACTATGATATTTATTGGACTCTGTACCACTTTAATTTGAATAATTTCTTATTTTTACTGCTTATCGAACTTTATTATTGAGCTCCAGTTCCGAACTTATTCATATAAACATATTTAAGTTAAGTTAAACCGTTAACGAACTATTATTGAACCGAACTCGAAATTTCGAACTTTCTTATCGAACCGAATTCGAACATACGCTGTTAGTCTTAGGAGTTCCATTGCTACGCTCCCGTCGCAGGGGTTGGACACAACAAGGACGTAACTGCCTACCTTATGTTATCTATTATTCTTGCATAGCCTCTGCGTCTACACATCCTACCTATCTAAGTCCAGATAATATACATATTGACCCATCTGACTTTCTAGTGGACCTAATACAGATATCTCAAATGCACGTGCCTTTTTATGTATAAGATTTTGTTTGAATTAATTAACAATAATATCTGTGAACCCCGATGCCATACAAATAATATGATTTTTATCTCAGCTTACACTAATAGATCTAATCACACTTGTCAATTTAACACCTAATCTTTTACTGTACTAGGAAGATACCCGCGCTACGCGGCGGAAGCGAATTTTGTTGATTATATATTGAGAAAAATGGTAAGAAAGTCAGAGGATTGAGAGGATTTTTTTCAAGAAAAATACAGCTGAAATAAGTAAAATTCAACCACAAGAATTTCTTATCTCGTGAGAAAATAAATTGAAGCAAATTTTCATTATTATTCGTTCTTTTTAACAGTAAATTATGTAGTGCAGAAATCGGTATTATGAAAAAAATCATTAAAAATTGGAAATTTAACTATAAACCCTTATAGTCTCAGGAAAGAAATAAGTTATACCTAATACCTTAGGCAGGAGGGAAATGGATAGCCTAAAGAGAATACAGAATAACAGAGAAAAGAATGCTGGAAAATAAAGGGACAGGAGAGAATATTAACGTACACATTAAATTAGGAAAAGTGAATGTCGACAGAAATAGAAATAGGCGAGTATGTGGCAAATAAACCTGAAAAGAATAAAAATTTTGTAGAGGTTCATTAGTAGATAGAAAACTAAATGGAGATAACTATCGTAAACATAGAATACCATAGAAGTTGAGAATTTGGCAAACATTTCTTTACCAGTAAGAAGAGAAGAAGGAATCTAACCACAAGAAATAAACAATCACATCAGCTTTAACAACATTGATTTTAAACAAATTTATTTTATGGGAATATAAATTTAAACAGTATCTACATAGATATGGATGATAAGATTGTACAGAAACAAACCAGTATACTTTAAAGTCATATAAAAGCAACACAATAAATTTTGAAATTGGTGAAATTATCAAATTCAATCACATGTCACAAATAAACCTGAATCAAAGAAGAGCAGTTCGACGCTGGGTTGAGTAATCTTAATGTAAAAGATACCCTACCTACAACACCGGGCTCCCCATCAAAGCAATTAGAAACTGGTAGGCATCATACTCCCAATAAGGAAGGCAATAAAATCAGGGGAAAACTAAAATAATTTAAAGTAAATCAACTTCTTATAAATTCTAAATCAAACATGAAAATCTAATGTGGGGGTAAGAGCCATTATGAACATACCAGGAGAGAAGCTTGTATTGAGAGCTGATTTGATCCGAAGGATACCCAAGATGATAGTTAGGATGAAAATGAATGTGCATAATACACATGAACCAAATCCAAGGAATTGAGCAAACAATCATTAGGTGCAATAGCGAATACACCTGAAGCAAACCCAAGGAAAAATCTTTAGAAGAAATAATGTATTAAACCCTTATAGTCTCAAAAAAGAAAGAAGTTATACCTAATACCTTGGGCAGGAGGGAAATCGATACCCTAAAGAGAATACAGAATAACAGAGAAAAGAATGCTGGAAAATAAAGGGGTAGGAGAGAATCTGATTCTCTACAAAGGACCTCGCTCAAGGTCAATGTGATCTCTAAAAAATAAATTTCAACATTAACCTAAAAAATAGCAAAAAGAACATGCTTTGGTAGTTTCATCATTTAGACAAAGTGGGCTCTGCTACTAAAAAAACATATATGCAACGGGAGAATATTTATTTCATACAACTATTGATGGGATGGAAGCATTACAATCAAATTCCTCTCAGATCTACCTAGACCATAACATCTGATAATGCAGTAATTAAGTAAAGCCTATCACCAATATTACAATTTCAATTCTAAACTCGGAAATAGTAAAACGAATATATGGTATGATTTTCTCCGCTGGGATAAAGAAGGATTTTTATTATTATTAAAAGGAAATCATGATTGGGAAAAATATCATCTATATAGCTATAAACGATAGGATTGTACAGAAACAAACCAGTGTGCTTCGAAGTCATATAAAATCAAAAAAAGTGAAATATGTGAAATTGTCAAATTCAATCACATCACACAAATTAACATGAATCAAAGAAGAGCAGTTAACCGCTGGGTTGAGTAATCTTTTTGGCAAACGTGGAAAGAAAAAGCAAAAAAGAAAAGATACCATACCTACAACATATCGGGCTCCCTATCAAAACAGTTAGAAACTGGCAGGCATCATACTCCCAATAAGAAAGGTAATAAAATCGATGAAAAACGAAAATAAATGAAATAAAACTCAACTTATTATTAATTCTAACTCAAATATTAAAATTTAAAGTGGGGTAAGAGCCATTATGAATATACCTGGAGAGAAGTTTATTACTGACAGTTGATTTGATCTGAAGGATAACCAACATGGTAGTTAGGATGAAAATAAATGTGTATAATACACCGGAACCAAACCCAATGAATTGTGCAAACAATCATTAGGTGCAATAGCGAATACACCTGAAGCAAACCCAAGCAATAATGTTTAGAAGGAATAAGTAACTCCAACATCTCAAGCATTTCATTTTCTTGTAACCAAATGTTAGGAAGTGTAATCATTGCCTCTTATAAACAATATATTTTCTTTCCAAGGCATCCTAAATTGCCACAACATCTCAAGCATTTCATTTTCTTGTAACCAAATGTTAGGAAGTGTAATCATTGCCTCTTATAAACAATATATTAACATGGAGGAAAACAGTTACTACATTAACTAAAATAATAATTACTACATTAACCAAAATTACAATTACTACATTTTCTTGTAACCAAATGTTAGTAATTGTAATGTAGTAAAAATTACAATGACTACATTAACTATACTTTTAATGAATGTCTACTAAAACAGAGATAGTCGGTATGCTGTAAATGGAATTGAGGAAATATATCTTTAATAGAGGCTCATACACACAAAATTCAAATATCAGATCATAATGATATGCATGAAAGTCTGCAAATTGGTTCCTCGGAGGAATTCATAAAATGCTAGTATATAAATAGCCAACAAACCTGTAACTTGATTCCTTCCAAGGCATCCTAGATTGTCACAACATCTCAGCATTTCTTTTATTTATTATTTTAGAATTTGTTATCATTGCCTCTTATAAATAATATTTTTGTATGGAGTAAACCCAAGCAATAATGTTTAGAAGGATTAAGTTACTCAATCCTTATAGTCTCAGGAAAGAAAGAAGTTATACCTAATACCTTGGGTAGGAGAAAAAGGTAATTAAAATTTAGAAAAATATATATTTAGTAGAGGCTTATATACACAATATGCAAATACCATACCACAATGATATGCTTGAAAGTCTGCAAATTGGTTCCTCGGAAGGATTCAAAAAATTCCAGTGTATAAATAGTTGACAAATTTGTAACTTGATTCCTTCCAAGACATCCTAAATTGCCACAACATCTCAAGCATTTCATTTTCTTGTAACCAATTGTTAGGAAGTGTAATCATTGCCTCTTATAAAAGAAAGAAGTTATACCTAATACCTTGGGTAGGAGAAAAGGTAATTAAAATTTAGATAAATATATATTTAGTAGAGGCCCATATACACAATATGCAAATACCATACCACAATGATATGCTTGAAAGTCTACAAATTGGTTCCTCGGGAGGATTCAAAAAATTCCAGTATATAAATAGTTGACAAATTTGTAACTTGATTCCTTCCAAGACATCCTAAATTGCCACAACATCTCAAGCATTTCATTTTCTTGTAACCAATTGTTAGGAAGTGTAATCATTGCCTCTTATAAATAATATATTAGCATGGAGGAAATCTAGAAATAACATAAACAAAGATAGTCAGTGTAAATCTGCATAGTTATTGAAGTACAAATCAATTTCAGAATTGTATGAACCTAATTTCTAGTGAGATGCGGATTTAATTTAAAAAATCACAATAGATTGCACATGGGCTTACATGTTAAAATGGAATAACATGAGAAAAAAAAAGAGAAATTACAATTAGTACAGTAGCTATAATTTAAATGAATGTCCACTAAAACAGAGAAAGTCGGTCTGTTGTAAATGGTTAAATTGGGAAAAGTGAATGTCGACAGAAATAGAAATAGGCGAGTATGTGGCAAATAAACCTGAAAAGAATAAAAATTTTGTAGAGGTTGATTAGTAGATAGAAAACTAAATGGAGATAACTATCGTAAACATAGAATACCATAGAGAAACTTGAGAATTTGGCAAACATTTCTTTACCAGTAAGAAGAGAAGAAGGAATCTAACCACAAGAAATAAACAATCACATCAGCTTTAACAACATTGATTTTAAACAAATTTATTTTATGGGAATATAAAGTTAAACAGTATCTACATAGCTATGGATGATAAGATTGTACAGAAACAAACCAGTATGCTTTAAAGTCATATAAAATCAACACATGAAATTTTGAAATTGGTGAAATTATCAAATTCAATCACATGTCACAAATAAACCTGAATGAAAGAAGAGCAGTTCGACGCTGGGTTGAGTAATCTTAATGTAAAAGATACCCTACCTACAACACCGGGCTCCCCATCAAAGCAGTTAGAAACTGGTAGGCATCATACTCCCAACAAGGAAGGCAATAAAATCAGGAGAAAACTAACATATTTGAAAGTAAATCAACATCTTATAAATTCTAAATCAAACATTAAAATCTAATGTGGGGTAAGAGCCATTATGAACATACCAGGAGAGAAGCTTGTATTGAGAGCTGATTTGATCTGAAGGATACCCAAGATGATAGTTAGGATGAAAATGAATGTGCATAATACACATGAACCAAATCCAAGGAATTGAGCAAACAATCATTAGGTGCAATAGCGAATACACCTGAACCAAACCCAAGGAAAAATCTTTAGAAGAAATAATGTATTAAACCCTTATAGTCTCAGGAAAGAAAGAAGTTATACCTAATACCTTGGGCAGGAGGGAAATCGATATCCTAAAGAGAATACAGAATAACAGAGAAAAGAATGCTGGAAAATAAAGGGGTAGAAGAGAATCTGATTTTCTACAAAGGACCTCGCTCAAGGTCAATGTGATCTCTAAAAAAATAAATTTCAACATTAACCTAAAAAATAGCAAAAAGAACATGCTTTGGTAGTTTCATCATTTAGACAAAGTGGGCTCTGCTACTAAAAAACATATATGCAACGGGAGAATATTTATTTCATACAACTATTGATGGGATGGAAGCATTACAATCAAATTCCTCTCAGATCTACCTAGAACATAACATCTGATAATGCAGTAATTAAGTAAAGCCTATCACCAATATTACAATTTCAATTTTAAACTCGGAAATAGTAAAACGAATATATGGTATGATTTTCTCTGCTGGGATTAAGAAGGATTTTTATTATTATTAAAAGGAAATCACGATTGGGAAAAATATCATCTATATAGCTATAGACGATAGGATTGTACAGAAATAAACCAGTGTGCTTCGAAGTCATATAAAATCAAAAAAAGTGAGATATGTGAAATTGTCAAATTCAATCACATCTCACAAATTAACATGAATCAAAGAAGAGCAGTTCAACGCTGGGTTGAGTAATCTTTTTGGCAAACGTGGAAAGAAAAAGCAAAAAAGAAAAGATACCATACCTACGACATCGGGCCCCCTATCAAAACAGTTAGAAACTGGCAGGCATCATACTCCCAATAAGAAAGTTAATAAAATCGATGAAAAACGAAAATAAATGAAATAAAACTCGGCTTATTATTAATTCTAACTCAAATATGAAAATTTAAAGTGGGGTAAGAGCCATTATGAATATACCTGGAGAGAAGTTTATTACTGATAGCTGATTTGATCTGAAGGATAACCAACATGGTAGTTAGGATGAAAATAAATGTGTATAATACACCGGAACCAAACCGAATGAATTGTGCAAACAATCATTAGGTGCAATAGCGAATAAACCTGAAGGAAACCCAAGCAATAATGTTTAGAAGGAATAAGTAACTCAATCCTTATAGTCTCAGGAGAGAAAGAAGTTATACCTAATAGCTTGCGCAGGAGAAAAAGGTAATTAAAATTTAGGAAAATATATATTTAGTAGAGGCTCATATACACAATATGCAAATACCATACCACAATGATATGCTTGAAAGTCTGCAAATTGGTTCCTCGGAAGGATTCAAAAAATTCCAGTATATAAATAGTTGACAAATTTTTAACTTGATTCCTTCCAAGACATCCTAAATTGCCACAACATCTCAAGCATTTCATTTTCTTGTAACCAATTGTTAGGAAGTGTAATCATTGCCTCTTATAAAAGAAAGAAGTTACACCTAATACCTTGGGCAGGAGAAAAAGTTAATTAAAATTTAGAAAAATATATATTTAGTAAAGGCTCATATACACAATATGCAAATACCATACCACAATGATATGCTTGAAAGTCTGCAAATTGGTTCCTCGGAAGGATTAAAAAATTTCCAGTATATAAATAGTTGGCAAATTTGTAACTTGATTCCTTCCAAGACGTCCTAAATTGCCACAACATCTCAAGCATTTCATTTTCTTGTAACCAACTGTTAGGAAGTGTCGGGAAAAAAGTTGAATATAAAAGGTAGTTACAGACAAATACAGTAGCTTTGAAGTATAATTTTTCTACCAGATAAATGTAATCAATATTCTAACAAACAGTTAAGTATTTTCTGCATTCAGTGAAGGGACATTTTTTTAACAGAAAAAATATATGGAGAGCTGATTAACAGAAGGAGAGGGAACTTTAGTTTGTTACAACATTACATGATACATGATATGGAATGTGGAATATTAAGAGATAAGAAGAAATCATTCTTAAAAGACACTAAGAATAATTAAAGCAATGGCAAATATTATACATCAGGACAATTCTAGACTACATGAAAATTGAATGGACATAATTATCATAAGTATAGAATATTACAGAGAAAGTAGGAAGTCTAATAGATATTTTTTTGCCATGAAAAGGCTTCAGATAGTTGCACCAAGAAGAAAATATATTAGATAAGAAGTATTTTCTTACTTACAGACAAAATTTACCAAAAAAGAATAAGAATTAAAGCAATGGCAAATATTATACATCAGGACAATTCTAGACTACATGAAAATTGAATGGACATAAATATCATAAGTATAGAATATTACAGAGAAAGTAGGAAGTCTAATAAATATTTTTTGCCTTAAAAAGTCTTCAGATAGTTGCACCAAGAAGCAAATATATTAGATATGACGTATTTTCTTATTTACAGACAAAATTTACCAAAAAAGAATCAGAAACATTAGCCATATTTTTTCAGAGAGCAAGTTTTTTTATTTAAAAAAAACATACATGCAGAATTGATAGAAGGAACACAAGCTTGCTTAAAGAAAACACTAACATTTGAAACATGATGCTGATTACCTGAAATGGTAACATTATTATCAGAAGCACATAATATTAAATAGAAATTAGGAAGTAGGATAGATATTTTTTAGCAGGAAAAAAGGGTTGTGATAGTTGTATCCAAGAAGCAGACATATTAGCTATGAAGTACTTTCTTATTTACAGATATATTTTAGCAAAAAATAATCACAAACGTTAGCCATGTTTTACAGAGTAGAAGTTTTCTTATTTACAAAAACATACATGCAGATTTCATAGAGGAAAGGAGCAGAAACGTGCTTAAACAAAAAATAAACATTTGGAACATGATGTTGATTACCTGAAATGGCAAGACATGTCAAGTTAAATTTTTATATATACATGGAAGAATAAATATGCAGCAAATATTTAATAGTATTACATTTTTCGAGGGAGCTTGGCTTCTCTTTCTTCTGGCTTGTCCAGTGAAATTTCAAAAGATTGTTTCCTTTTGTCATCGTCTTTACGATTTCTAATGAAACCGAGAGAAATAAATTGTTGGTCTTTTACTATGATCTAGAAATTTATGAAATAAAGTTATATATTATAGTTACAAACATGAAAAAAAGTAGGGGTTAACTGACCTGTCTTGTGGATCACATGATATCTCCTTCTTTCCTAGGGATACTCTCGATTCAACATGAGAAATCGAGCCGCCATATGTACTGTGTAGTTCTTTTAGGAAAAATAGTTATGCTAGATTCAGTATAAGCATAGAAATATTGGAACTATGTTTAAAAATTTAAAGTACCATCTGTATGTTGACCACTTGCTGCAGAATCAGGGATAATTTTAACTATTTTGGCTTGAGCTTTCTTTCTACTAGCACGGAAACCTAAAGTTATTCTGAAATTAAATGTCTGGCCAATCAATCCTTGAAATATAGGAGGAAAGCCCAATCTATCCTGCTTTTGATTTGAGGTTAGATTCAAGCAAGATACTCCTATAAGATCCGCTACCAAGGTTCCAAACATTATGAATGATGCAAAACTCGTCTCATCTTGAACAATGACAGTTAATTTATACCTGATAAATTTAATAGTGTTAGAACATGTTTAATTTAACAGTAAGGTAAATTTTTAGCATATTTAATGTGTGAATTCTACCATGGTAATGGAAAGCCTTCCACTATGCAGCACCTATCACACCAAAACTTATTTTCAAATTCTTTCAATGCGGCTTTACATTGATTACATGAATTGTACCACCATCCATCGGAAGCATCAATATCTACTATCCTAGCTCTGCATGTGAATCTTTTATTCTAAAATATAAAACCATAGTAAGTTAGAATAAGGCAAATATAATTATTTTTAGAAAACAATTATGGAATAACAACCTGGTACAACTTTGGATCCAAAATCTCCAATTCGGCGATGGTTTTTTTATTGTCGAGGAATTCTTCAGAGGGACTCAGAGTTGTGAAATACTCACTGGACATCAATGTTGTCACTTCAAGTGGTCGATGCTATAAAAAAGTAATTATTAGAAATGATAAACTACACAACCGTACTTTGATATATGGTTACTTGTGAAGCTTAAAAAATAAATGAAACAAAGTTTACTCATAAAATACTTACCTCTCCTGAAACTTTTGAACTTCTGGAATGTCGATATCAAGATAAAACCTTGTTGCTGATGAAGAGCAAAGACATGTTTGGCCTGTAATGCAAGAAATAAATTAAATTCTATAGATTATTAGCTATATCATTTATTGCTCATGTAAAAGGAAGTCGAAGAATACTATACCCATGAAAGTCCTAACAGTCATGCCGGCGAACACAACAATAACAGGCTGGGATTTGCTTAATATAAGATTTTCCGGAAAGGCATCTGCAATCTTTCCCCACAATGTGACCAGTAATTTATTATCACTACATAAATGAGAAAAGAAAAGTGTATTAGGAAGAATACTATTCGAACTTACCACCACAAAGTAGAAGTTATGAAATTTTATTTAAAATTGTTGGTAAAAACTAACCTGAGATCTTGTATTTCTATATTTTTTTTCCTAGTCAATGTGTTTTTCACGTATGTGTTGCCAAGCCTACTGACAGATAATATGTGTCCCACCACATCTTATAAAATTTAAGGAGTCAGAGATATTAAAAGGAATGAAGAAATTAAATATTAAAGAAAATTATTCGCATACCGGTTAAGTCCAGGTCCTTATTGATCCTTGTTGGAATTTCGTTAAATTCTACAAAATGGAACTTATGTCGTGGCAATGATTCGATATCTTGTGAAATGTGCACTATAGATGTTGACCTTGTAAATCTAATCATTAAATTGCTTGGAACAACTCGAAAGGTTTGTCTGTTTGGGCAAACAATAAAACCCGTGAAAATGTAAATATTCCCTTCATGTAATTGTCCTTTAAAATAATCCGCATCTTGGCTCCGTATTGTTGCCTGCATTGTGTTATCCTAGAGTAGAAGAATTAGCGACACTAACAGTTAGCAACAGGAAGAAGAGTAAAAAAAATCTGCAATAAATAAACGAAGCAAAAACACATTAAACACAATATTTATGTCAGATCTAAATGGTTAGCAACGTAGGCAAAATGTTAGAGAAAAATTCATATAACAAAATCTTCTAATTGATGTGGATAGCAAATTAAGAACAATAAATTTTCTATAAAGAATGAGTATTATGTTAAAAATCTTCAGCAAATAATTAAAGAAAGAACAAATTAGATGCAATATTTATGTCAGATCTAAACGGTTATCACTGTAGGCAGTATGTTTAACAGCAATTGATATAACAAAATCTTTTGCTTGACGTAAGATAACAAACTATGTATAATAAATTTTCTATAAAGATCGAGTAAAATGAAGAATACCATGTCATCAATGATGATAAAATCTACACTCATGACTTCATCATTCATGTTGGGGTTGGTCGAATGCCAAAGTCGGATCACACGTACTCTAATCTTAAATGTTCCTCTTGATAGATGCAAATCAGACAGATGTTTGAAGTCCATGATAATACGTGTTCCTGCAGTAGGAGTAACAAAGAAATATTAAAAGAATTAATAATCAGAAAAATATGCATTAAATGTATTGGAAATTCAAATTTCTTGCAAAATTATGTAAATTAAGAGTTCTATATAAAGTAATAGCCTATTTAATATATTTTAGTTTTTTAAAACATAACTACAAAAATAGGTTGACATTATATGAAATGCAGATAATTTATGTGAATGTCAGTAATAAAGTAATAAACAAACCTTCTAACTTACGGCAAATTCTCAAACACTTCATTGTATACAATATTTTTCGTATAACCAATGAATTTTGGATCATCATTGGGTACATAAATTCGTAAACCTTTTCTTGATGTGACTCTAGAAACAACAACATAAAGTTGACCATGGCAGAAAACAGGCACAGGTAGATACAAACCAACTCTCGTTAACGTTTGTCCTTGACTTTTGTTTATTGTCATAGCATAACAAACTCTAATGGGGAATTGTTTTCGTTGTAATGTAAATGGCCATTTAGTTTCTTTTATTTCAAAAGTAATTCTAGGAATATAGACTTTTGT
Organism: Ottelia alismoides; assembly: GCA_037367405.1. NCBI lineage: Eukaryota > Viridiplantae > Streptophyta > Magnoliopsida > Alismatales > Hydrocharitaceae > Ottelia > Ottelia alismoides. Next base: position 1,002,901 of record JAZKJV010001821.1, on the reverse strand, counting down.
CCCTTTGTTATCACCATTAATGATCGTTGCTTCTATAATTTTAGATGTTAACTGATTTATTAACAATCTTGTACCATTACATAATCCATTACTTTGATCAATATTTCGTAACAACATTATTGGTGCACCAATTTTTAGCTTTAAAATATGATCAGGTACACCATTAAAAACCAAAGAGTTAAGAAACTCTACAGGATAAAGTAAATCTGCTTCATACTGACTATTGGAATTCTTCACAAGTGAGTCACAACTCATATAAAGCTTTTCGTCTGTTGGTACTAAGGATAACATATAATCATTAATTTCATCAACAACAACATTTGTGGGTGTAATTATGCAACGCTCACTAAGATATTCAACATTATCGAACTTGCTTACAAAACTTTCGTATATACTCAGGAAAAAATCATGCATGTTTATTTCACAAGAATCGATGTATAAATCCTCAGGAATTTTTATCCATGTTGGTTCATCTTCATTTTCATCTTTCTTAATAGTAGGTATTACTCCACTTCCTATATCTAAAAGCCATTGTTCAAAGTTGACTGTCAGTAATCTTGATGTCTCATCAATAAATCTATCATTCAACAAACGCATATTTTTAGATAACTTGAAAATAGTGCAGTGTTTCCACAAATTAGATCTATTGATAGCAGCATTTACAATGTCCTGCCTACGGCCATGGCTAACTACGGGTAGTATCTGTTTAAAATCACCACCTAATACAACGGTGATGCCTCCAAAAGGTATTTCATTTTCATTCGAAATTTTTGTTATTGTAATATCTGATAAACTTCGATGCAGTGCTTCAAAACAATGTCTATGATTCATAGGAGCTTCATCCCAGATAATAAGATTTGTTTTTTCTATTAGTTTAGCTAAATCTGTGCCTTTTTTTATTTGACAGGTGGAATTCTCATCTACATTAAGTGGAATTTTAAACCGTGAATGTGCTGTCCTACCTCCAGGCAATAATAATGAAGCTATACCAGAAGAAGCTACAGCAAGAACTATTTTTCCTTCAGAACGTAACCTCGAGATAATAATTTTCCATAAAAAGGTTTTTCCAGTACCACCATGTCCATAAACAAAGAACAATCCACCGTTATTTTTCTCAACAGAATTAATAACACTATTATAGATTTCAAGTTGTTCAGAATTTAGAGAATCAATATTTCTAGAGAATTCATCCTTTAATTCCTCGATATTATAACTAATTTCTTCAAGAAGCAACTTATTTGTTGTATAATCATTATTGTTTGTTATTGGTATAACTATATTGAAATTTGAAAGAGAATAGGAATTTCGATTCAAAATTTTTTCTATTTCATTTAAGGCAAACACCTTGTAGTTGTCTTCAGGGATATTTATATTACAATTTTCAGATTTATATATATATATATATGCAAAATCTTCTGAAAGTAGATTCCAAACATTATTCCACAATTTATTCGGATCTCCAACTTTAGAATGTATTAATAATGTTGCAAATAAATGTCTCATTGCATTAGCCGTTGCCCAATGGGAAGCATCCTCTATAGCTCCATACCATTCTTTGTCATCACCTAAGAGGCCAAGGGCATTGCAAGCATTTTGATAAGTATCAAATGGAACACCATCAATAGTTTTAATTTCCTCAAAATTCCTACAACCTTTAACAATATTTAATAACATCCGCATATAATATAATTCTCCGGAATTAGGATGTACGTATACAATTCTACCTATACATCTACCTTGTTTTCTTTTTTTCCATGTTCTTTCCTTGTTATTCCATACCCAATATTTGAGGAATTCAGCATAAGTTAATCTTCTTGCTTCCGTTGAACATATATTGGTATTCATCCAAGAGGTAAACATTGTAATTTTAGAGCTATCTTTTTGTAAGACATCATGTAAATGTTCATCACATCTAAAAGTCACATTGTTTTCCAATGGTAAATGTATCATAAGTCTCTCAACGGCAGGATCACGAAATTGGATTGGAAATTGAAAAATTCTCCAAATTGCCTCGTAGGAAGATATATATCTACAATCAAGGTACTCTTTTATTTCATCTATTGGTTCTTCAATATTCATGGATGCATCTTTACTTCTGGGATAGCTTTCTAATACAACCCGAATTCTATCTGGACCTTTGTTGATATATTTAAACAAATACTTAATAGCTCTGGATTGATTACACCATTCCACGTTAATGTGAGCTTGATATCTTATAATTAAATTTCTATTGTAAGGGACCACAAATCTATTATCCAGAATTACTCCATTTTTTATGATTGTTTTGTTGTTATTTCGTCTCCGGTAAGTTGCAAAACCATGTTCATCTATAAATGTTTCACTGTTAAACAACTTAGGATATAATTTTGTACATTTTCCTTGTTTCATGCAAGGTGATTTAGAATTTTGAATTCCACATGGACCATGCATCATAAATTGTGACACAATATCATAACACTGAGGATCTATTTCTTTACATGGGATTTCTGCTGTTATAATAGCATCTATTGTCATTTGATTATCAAATGAATCCTTTTGTTGCCATATTAAAATATGTGCATGAGGCAACCCTCTCTTCTGAAATTCTATTGTATACAACACTGCAATTATTTTCTCAAATTCTTTTAGTGTCTTTATATGTCTTATAAGATCAATTAGTTTAAGCTTAAAAATTCTGCATACTATATCTGGTCGGTCTTCAGCTTTCTGTCCGGGTATAATTTCTAAAGCATTTTTTATTTCTTTCCATTTTGCATTGCAACTAAATGTTATAAATAGATTAGGATGTCCAAAAAATCTACATATTCCCATAGCATCTTGATAATTTTGCATCATATATCAAGGACCACCGGTAAAACTCGCAGGTAAAATTACTCGTTTACCAATTGAACTTCCTTCATTATCTCCTTTATCTATAGCATCCCTTATACCTTGATATATTTCAGAACGTAATTGTTTTTGATTTTGTCTTATAAAATACAATCTATCTTCCTCGATGCAACAGTAAGCATCAACAATATATTGTTGTAGCAAACGACCGCCTCTAATCAAAGTTTTACCATCACTGAGTCGTTGTTGCAATCGGTAAGAATAAAATTCTCTCATAGTAACATATTTTCTTTTTATATTACTATGTCTACCCTCAGTCGAATAGTTAATTCCAATACTAAAACCATCTTCACCATAAGGGAATAACAATGGGTACTGCATAGCCATGAAAGATGGGTGTAAGTCACTTATTCTTTTTAATTCCCCACATTTATTTTCTATAATAATATCTCGATTTCTGTCACTGCTTCCAAAATCTCCTACAACCAACCCGGCATTTTCTGACACAGTTGGTAAACTGTAAGGTGTCTTATCAACACCTCTAGAAACACTTATTCTCAAGTACATTGATTCACTACATCCATTAGCAATGCGATTTTTCATCATTCTAAAAACCTTAACTATTGAATTTATTTCATCCAACATTTTAGTTAATTCAATAACAATATTAACATTTAAATTAGATATTTCCTCGACATTAGACAATGCATTCATTCTATTTGAAATTTCATTTTCAGTATCAAATATATATATAATTGTGCAAATTTTGGAATTTCACCAGTTTTTGGTAGCAACGAACCATACGATGGTAATTTTGTCCAGATACACGAAACACATAAGGTCCACGAGATTTGTTAATATGATGGTCAATTTTTGCTCCCATAGAAGTAAAGGCAAATAAAGAGTTGTAAATTCGTATCTTTTCTGTAAAGTGTGTAGAAGAAGTTCCATTATTTTTATCAAGTAAAATATCAAGGTAAAGTGGTGTAGGAGGCAACTTATTAAGTCTAATCTTGCCTTTATTACAACACAATGGGAAAATCAGATTGTTCTTGTATTTAGTTTTTTTAAGACATTCAGCATTCCAAAAAATTGCTCCACAATATGCACATATGCATTCTGGTGGACCAAGATCCAAAACTACAAAATTAAAAAAAGACAATCAGCATTTTTTCCTATTAATGTCTACATAATTTACAAATTACTAAATGTTTGTTAAAGACAAACCTTCTATATATGCAGCTTGAGAACGGTAAGAACATTCCGCCATATTACTGACATCTAAACTAATATTATCAGTTCGATGGAAATCCTCAGAAGAATCAATATTAGACGAACATTCGAACGTTCTAGTGGTGGTAGAAAAATTTCGGTAAGAATTTTGACCAACATATGGCATACCTGAAATCAAAGAACTTCTCTTCCTCTTCTTTTCATTAATTGCATGCATACGATGACATCTATTACTTCTAAAAACATCTCTTGTTGCCATATTTGTGACGTTACTTACATGGCTAATTATTTTATTATTTAGAGGTAAATTTCCTTGATCTAATATATCAATTCCACCAAATGTTTCTTTTTTCCTTCTTTTCATTATTTCTTTGCGTCGAAATCGATTATACTTGCAAGTTGCCTTCATATCCATGTTAAAAACAGATGTTATCTTTTAAGTAATTATGATTGCATAAACTAACATGAGATATGCAGGACAAGGTGAGGCAATTCCTAAAGATATAAAGTCCAAATGTCAATAGCAGAAACCAAAATGCAGCAAAATAGATCAAACAGAAATAAATAAATTACATCTGTTAAATTAATAGTAAAATTACCTGTTGAAGCTTTTTTACACACGTTCAAGTTGCCTTCATATCCATGTTATAAACAGAGGTTATTTCTCATGTAATTATGATTGCATAAACTAATAGGAGATATGCAGGATAAGGTAAGCTACTTCGTAAAGATATAAAGTCGAAATATCAATAATACAAACCAAAATGCAGAAAAATGGATCAAACAGAAACATATAAATTAAATTTGTCAATTTAATAGTAAAATTACCTGATGAAGCTTTTTACCCACGTAAATGCTATACCTGGAAAAGAGACCATCGACTATCAACGACATAAACTAAATATATGGTGGAAAATCCAATAGAAATCCGATGGAAATCAAGATGATATCTGAATTCAAAATTACACTCTTATTCCATCTGCATCATAATACAAATCAACAATAATGATGAGATGTTCTAACAATAAAAAATATCTATTGTTTATTCGGAGTGCAAAATTCAAATTAGTAGTCTGATTCAAAATGAATGCACATCGGCTGAATTTAAAAAAAACTTGTACTAATTTGGAACATTATCGTCTTAAAGGCGATATCTAAGAAATAAGGAATAACGGCAAGCATTATGCCTTAAAGGCCATATAACTTTTTCAAGCGACAAAAGAAGAATATAACTTTTTCCTATAAATGCAACAATGAAATATATAATGTTTTTACTTTTGAACTACGAAAGCCATGTCAATAATTAAAAGAATTAATATTTGCCATCTTGTAGATTTATGGAAAGCAATTAGTTAGTTGGAAAAAACCTAAAGCACAGCACACTTGAAACATATTGTAGATTAGTTTATACATTACCAGTTGCTAATATTGTCAATGAAGGGGGTGAAACTAAATCTTTGCTTGTTACACAAAATCAATATCAAACATAAACAAAGGATGCAATATCTATTAAAGGAAATCATAATCTATCTATAAATCCTAAAAAAAAATAAGGCATTGACATATATATATATACACGTGTATATATACATATATGTATATATATAAGGTTCGGGATGAATAGCCACCACAGGAACAAACCAACCATGTACTTCTTAACGTAATTTAAATACGCAATTAAAATCCACCAACATATATTCAGTTTTGAAAAAAACACAACAATAATACGAAGACAAACAATAGTAATGCCTATATATAAAGCCTAAAACAAAACTAAGGCATTGACACACACACACACACACACACACATATATATATATATATATAAACGTGTATATATATGTATATATGTATATATATAAGGTTTGGGATGAATAGCCACCACAGGAACAAACCAACCATGTACTTCTTAACGTAATTTAAATATGCAATTAAAATCCACCAACATATCTTCAGTTTTGAAAAAACACAACAATAATACGAAGACAAACAATAGTAATGCAAAGATCATTACTGAATAATTACCTATTTGAGTTGTGGTTTTAATTTTATAGAAACTATAAAGTAGATCTCAAGGAATTTTCAAAAAAGTCCAATATATCGATTCATTGTGGAGGAAAAGCATAAGTTTTCGGGAAACTAAAAAGAGGGTATATTAAACTAACCAAAAGGGAAAATAACAAAGTATATTTTTAATACTATACCAATAACACACATAAACTTATAGAGTAACTTGAGGATTAGAAGTGTGCCCAATTTATATTTTAACATAGATTTAGGGAAATCAAGTAGGCAGTTTTTTAATGAAAAACCTAACAGCACGGTAGAAACATCTTTTAGAGTAGTGTATACACTACCAGTTGCTAACATTATCAATGAATAGGGGGCAAAACTAAACTTTTGGTCACTATTTTACAAAATCAATATCAGAGATAAACAGTAGAAGAACAAACAACCAGATATTTGTTAATCAAAACATTTTCTTTTCTAATGGAAATGCGCAAGTTATCAAATCGGTCCTTAAAAAAACCCACTACATGAAACATAGCAGAGGAGAAGCATTTAAATAAGTACCAAGTCCTAAGAGACGGAAAGAAATTCACAAATCGAATACAGAAAAACCCCAAATATGGAAATAATATATCAACAGAGAAATTAATAAGCGAGAAAGATATGTGAGCCATACCTTCAACCGAAGCAAAGTCGACGATGGGAAAGAAGTTCAAGAACACCTTACAGAACTTTAAATCAACAAAATAGAGAAGATTAAAGAGAGCAACTCGAATATCGAAAACCCTAAATCACAAAATGGAATTCCTAAGAACACAATAAGAACATACCTGGAGATAGATATGAAGGCAGGAGCAACGTGATAGCCAACGATGTCACAACAGAAGCTTAAGACGAAGGTAGGCACGCACTTTCGTCGGAAGTGAAGATTTGCACCGGAAGGAGATCAACCGAGTATAAAGGAGAAAGAGGAACACCGACTGAGAGGGGAAAGAGTGAAATTCGAAGAAGAGGACGTTATTAATATGGAAGAAGCGGAAATCAAAAGGCGGTGAGAGAAGGTAAGGCAACAGCTGGAAACACGGGTGATTACTTTACATACACGAGGCATTAAATGGGGGAAAATGGGAGAAGCGCTCGACAGCTGGCGAAGGCAAACATGCATGCTAAAAAAAGGACGCCTAACGGGAATTAATGCGAAAGAACCGGAAACTGGAAAGGTGGGCTAAATTGACAGCTGTAGCTGTAGACACCGGGGAGAAACCGAGCACGACAGCTGGGAAAAAATAAATTGCAAGGCAACGGAAAATGCAATACGTAAAAAAGAATGTCGCATTAATCGCATTAATTTGGCAATAACAGGAAGCAAGAATAAAAGTCAGCGGGGAGAAATTACGAAGAAATTGTAACACACAGGAAGAAATGCAAAGGACTGTGACACGTGTCAGACGATGGCAAGAAAACCCACCTTTAAAGAACAAATTAGATGCAATATTTATGTCAGATCTAAACGGTTATCACTTTAGGCAGTATGTTTAACAGCAATTGATATAACAAAATCTTTTGCTTGACGTAAGATAACAAACTATGTATAATAAATTTTCTATAAAGATCGAGTAAAATGAAGAATACCATGTCATCAATGATGATAAAATCTACACTCATGACTTCATCATTCATGTTGGGGTTGGTCGAATGCCAAAGTCGGATCACACGTACTCTAATCTTAAATGTTCCTCTTGATAGATGCAAATCAGACAGATGTTTGAAGTCCATGATAATACGTGTTCCTGCAGTAGGAGTAACAAAGAAATATTAAAAGAATTAATAATCAGAAAAATATGCATTAAATGTATTGGAAATTCAAATTTCTTGCAAAATTATGTAAATTAAGAATTCTATATAAAGTAATAGCCTATTTAGTAGATTTTAGTTTTTTAAAACATAACTACAAAAATAGGTTGACATTATATAAAATGCAGATAATTTATGTGAATGTCAGTAATAAAGTAATAAACAAACCTTCTAACTTACGGCAAATTCTCAAACACTTCATTGTATACAATATTTTTCGTATAACCAATGAATTTTGGATCATCATTGGGTACATAAATTCGTAAACCTTTTCTTGATGTGACTCTAGAAACAGCAACATAAAGTTGACCATGGCAGAAAACAGGCACAGGTAGATACAAACCAACTCTCGTTAACGTTTGTCCTTGACTTTTGTTTATTGTCATAGCATAACAAACTCTAATGGGGAATTGTTTTCGTTGTAATGTAAATGGCCATTTAGTTTCTTTTATTTCAAAAGTAATTCTAGGAATATAGACTTTTGTCCCTTTGTTATCACCATTAATGATCGTTGCTTCTATAATTTTAGATGTTAACTGATTTATTAACAATCTTGTACCATTACATAATCCATTACTTTGATCAATATTTCGTAACAACATTATTGGTGCACCAATTTTTAGCTTTAAAATATGATCAGGTACACCATTAAAAACCAAAGAGTTAAGAAACTCTACAGGATAAAGTAAATCTGCTTCATACTGACTATTGGAATTCTTCACAAGTGAGTCACAACTCATATAAAGCTTTTCGTCTGTTGGTACTAAGGATAACATATAATCATTAATTTCATCAACAACAACATTTGTGGGTGTAATTATGCAACGCTCACTAAGATATTCAACATTATCGAACTTGCTTACAAAACTTTCGTATATACTCAGGAAAAAATCATGCATGTTTATTTCACAAGAATCGATGTATAAATCCTCAGGAATTTTTATCCATGTTGGTTCATCTTCATTTTCATCTTTCTTAATAGTAGGTATTACTCCACTTCCTATATCTAAAAGCCATTGTTCAAAGTTGACTGTCAGTAATCTTGATGTCTCATCAATAAATCTATCATTCAACAAACGCATATTTTTAGATAACTTGAAAATAGTGCAGTGTTTCCACAAATTAGATCTATTGATAGCAGCATTTACAATGTCCTGCCTACGGCCATGGCTAACTACGGGTAGTATCTGTTTAAAATCACCACCTAATACAACGGTGATGCCTCCAAAAGGTATTTCATTTTCATTCGAAATTTTTGTTATTGTAATATCTGATAAACTTCGATGCAGTGCTTCAAAACAATGTCTATGATTCATAGGAGCTTCATCCCAGATAATAAGATTTGTTTTTTCTATTAGTTTAGCTAAATCTGTGCCTTTTTTTATTTGACAGGTGGAATTCTCATCTACATTAAGTGGAATTTTAAACCGTGAATGTGCTGTCCTACCTCCAGGCAATAATAATGAAGCTATACCAGAAGAAGCTACAGCAAGAACTATTTTTCCTTCAGAACGTAACCTCGAGATAATAATTTTCCATAAAAAGGTTTTTCCAGTACCACCATGTCCATAAACAAAGAACAATCCACCGTTATTTTTCTCAACAGAATTAATAACACTATTATAGATTTCAAGTTGTTCAGAATTTAGAGAATCAATATTTCTAGAGAATTCATCCTTTAATTCCTCGATATTATAACTAATTTCTTCAAGAAGCAACTTATTTGTTGTATAATCAGTATTGTTTGTTATTGGTATAACTATATTGAAATTTGAAAGAGAATAGGAATTTCGATTCAAAATTTTTTCTATTTCATTTAAGGCAAACACCTTGTAGTTGTCTTCAGGGATATTTATATTACAATTTTCAGATTTATATATATATATATATGCAAAATCTTCTGAAAGTAGATTCCAAACATTATTCCACAATTTATTCGGATCTCCAACTTTAGAATGTATTAATAATGTTGCAAATAAATGTCTCATTGCATTAGCCGTTGCCCAATGGGAAGCATCCTCTATAGCTCCATACCATTCTTTGTCATCACCTAGGAGGCCAAGGGCATTGCAAGCATTTTGATAAGTATCAAATGGAACACCATCAATAGTTTTAATTTCCTCAAAATTCCTACAACCTTTAACAATATTTAATAACATCCGCATATAATATAATTCTCCGGAATTAGGATGTACGTATACAATTCTACCTATACATCTACCTTGTTTTCTTTTTTTCCATGTTCTTTCCTTGTTATTCCATACCCAATATTTGGGGAATTCAGCATAAGTTAATCTTCTTGCTTCCGTTGAACATATATTGGTATTCATCCAAGAGGTAAACATTGTAATTTTAGAGCTATCTTTTTGTAAGACATCATGTAAATGTTCATCACATCTAAAAGTCACATTGTTTTCCAATGGTAAATGTATCATAAGTCTCTCAACGGCAGGATCACGAAATTGGATTGGAAATTGAAAAATTCTCCAAATTGCCTCGTAGGAAGATATATATCTACAATCAAGGTACTCTTTTATTTCATCTATTGGTTCTTCAATATTCATGGATGCATCTTTACTTCTGGGATAGCTTTCTAATACAACCCGAATTCTATCTGGACCTTTGTTGATATATTTAAACAAATACTTAATAGCTCTGGATTGATTACACCATTCCACGTTAATGTGAGCTTGATATCTTATAATTAAATTTCTATTGTAAGGGACCAAAAATCTATTATCCAGAATTACTCCATTTTTTATGATTGTTTTGTTGTTATTTCGTCTCCGGTAAGTTGCAAAACCATGTTCATCTATAAATGTTTCACTGTTAAACAACTTAGGATATAATTTTGTACATTTTCCTTGTTTCATGCAAGGTGATTTAGAATTTTGAATTCCACATGGACCATGCATCATAAATTGTGACACAACATCATAACACTGAGGATCTATTTCTTTACATGGGATTTCTGCTGTTATAATAGCATCTATTGTCATTTGATTATCAAATGAATCCTTTTGTTGCCATATTAAAATATGTGCATGAGGCAACCCTCTCTTCTGAAATTCTATTGTATACAACACTGCAATTATTTTCTCAAATTCTTTTAGTGTCTTTATATGTCTTATAAGATCAATTAGTTTAAGCTTAAAAATTCTGCATACTATATCTGGTCGGTCTTCAGCTTTCTGTCCGGGTATAATTTCTAAAGCATTTTTTATTTCTTTCCATTTTGCATTGCAACTAAATGTTATAAATAGATTAGGATGTCCAAAAAATCTACATATTCCCATAGCATCTTGATAATTTTGCATCATATATCTAGGACCACCGGTAAAACTCGCAGGTAAAATTACTCGTTTACCAATTGAACTTCCTTCATTATCTCCTTTATCTATAGCATCCCTTATACCTTGATATATTTCAGAACGTAATTCTTTTTGATTTTGTCTTATAAAATACAATCTATCTTCCTCGATGCAACAGTAAGCATCAACAATATATTGTTGTAGCAAACGACCGGCTCTAATCAAAGTTTTACCATCACTGAGTCGTTGTTGCAATCGGTAAAAATAAAATTCTCTCATAGTAACATATTTTCTTTTTATATTACTATGTCTACCCTCAGTCGAATAGTTAATTCCAATACTAAAACCATCTTCACCATAAGGGAATAACAATGGGTACTGCATAGCCATGAAAGATGGGTGTAAGTCACTTATTCTTTTTAATTCCCCACATTTATTTTCTATAATAATATCTCGATTTCTGTCACTGCTTCCAAAATCTCCTACAACCAACCCGGCAATTTCTGACACAGTTGGTAAACTGTAAGGTGTCTTATCAACACCTCTAGAAACACTTATTCTCAAGTACATTGATTCACTACATCCATTAGCAATGCGATTTTTCATCATTCTAAAAACCTTAACTATTGAATTTATTTCATCCAACATTTTAGTTAATTCAATAACAATATTAGATATTTCCTCGACATTAGACAATGCATTCATTCTATTTGAAATTTCATTTTCAGTATCAAATATATATAATTGTGCAAATTTTGGAATTTCACCAGTTTTTGGTTGCAACGAACCAATACGATGGTAATTTTGTCCAGATACACGAAACACATAAGGTCCACGAGATTTGTTAATATGATGGTCAATTTTTGCTCCCATAGAAGTAAAGGCAAACAAAGAGTTGTAAATTCGTATCTTTTCTGTAAAGTGTGTAGAAGAAGTTCCATTATTTTTATCAAGTAAAATATCAAGGTAAAGTGGTGTAGGAGGCAACTTATTAAGTCTAATCTTGCCTTTATTACAACACAATGGGAAAATCAGATTGTTCTTGTATTTAGTTTTTTAAGACATTCAGCATTCCAAAAAATTGCTCCACAATATGCACATATGCATTCTGGTGGACCAAGATCCAAAACTACAAAATTAAAAAAAGACAATCAGCATTTTTTCCTATTAATGTCTACATAATTTACAAATTACTAAATGTTTGTTAAAGACAAACCTTCTATATATGCAGCTTGAGAACGGTAAGAACATTCCGCCATATTACTGACATCTAAACTAATATTATCAGTTCGATGGAAATCCTCAGAAGAATCAATATTAGACGAACATTCGAACGTTCTAGTGGTGGTAGAAAAATTTCGGTAAGAATTTTGACCAACATATGGCATACCTGAAATCAAAGAACTTCTCTTCCTCTTCTTTTCATTAATTGCATGCATACGATGACATCTATTACTTCTAAAAACATCTCTTGTTGCCATATTTGTGACGTTACTTACATGGCTAATTATTTTATTATTTAGAGGTAAATTTCCTTGATCTAATATATCAATTCCACCAAATGTTTCTTTTTTCCTTCTTTTCATTATTTCTTTGCGTCGAAATCGATTATACTTGCAAGTTGCCTTCATATCCATGTTAAAAACAGATGTTATCTTTTAAGTAATTATGATTGCATAAACTAACATGAGATATGCAGGACAAGGTGAGGCAATTCCTAAAGATATAAAGTCCAAATGTCAATAGCAGAAACCAAAATGCAGCAAAATAGATCAAACAGAAATAAATAAATTACATCTGTTAAATTAATAGTAAAATTACCTGTTGAAGCTTTTTTACACACGTTCAAGTTGCCTTCATATCCATGTTATAAACAGAGGTTATTTCTCATGTAATCATGATTGCATAAACTAATAGGAGATATGCAGGATAAGGTAAGCTACTTCGTAAAGATATAAAGTCGAAATATCAATAATACAAACCAAAATGCAGAAAAATGGATCAAACAGAAACATATAAATTAAATTTGTCAATTTAATAGTAAAATTACCTGATGAAGCTTTTTACCCACGTAAATGCTATACCTGGAAAAGAGACCATCGACTATCAACGACATAAACTAAATATATGGTGGAAAATCCAATAGAAATCCAATGGAAATCAAGATGATATCTGAATTCAAAATTACACTCTTATGCCATCTGCATCATAATACAAATCAACAATAATGATGAGATGTTCTAACAATAAAAAATATCTATTGTTTATTCGGAGTGCAAAATTCAAATTAGTAGTCTGATTCAAAATGAATGCACATCGGCTGAATTTAAAAAAAACTTGTACTAATTTGGAACATTATCGTCTTAAAGGCGATATCTAAGAAATAAGGAATAACGGCAAGCATTATGCCTTAAAGGCCATATAACTTTTTCAAGCGACAAAAGAAGAATATAACTTTTTCCTATAAATGCAACAATGAAATATATAATGTTTTTACTTTTGAACTACGAAAGCCATGTCAATAATTAAAAGAATTAATATTTGCCATCTTGTAGATTTATGGAAAGCAATTAGTTAGTTGGAAAAAACCTAAAGCACAGCACACTTGAAACATATTGTAGATTAGTTTATACATTACCAGTTGCTAATATTGTCAATGAAGGGGGTGAAACTAAATCTTTGCTTGTTACACAAAATCAATATCAAACATAAACAAAGGATGCAATATCTATTAAAGGAAATCATAATCTATCTATAAATCCTAAAAAAAAATAAGGCATTGACATATATATATATATACACGTGTATATATACATATATGTATATATATAAGGTTCGGGATGAATAGCCACCACAGGAACAAACCAACCATGTACTTCTTAACGTAATTTAAATACGCAATTAAAATCCACCAACATATATTCAGTTTTGAAAAAAACACAACAATAATACGAAGACAAACAATAGTAATGCCTATATATAAAGCCTAAAACAAAACTAAGGCATTGACACACACACACACACACACACACACACATATATATATATATAAACGTGTATATATATGTATATATGTATATATATAAGGTTCGGGATGAATAGCCACCACAGGAACAAACCAACCATGTACTTCTTAACGTAATTTAAATATGCAATTAAAATCCACCAACATGTCTTCAGTTTTGAAAAAACACAACAATAATACGAAGACAAACAACAGTAATGCAAAGATCATTACTGAATAATTACCTATTTGAGTTGTGGTTTTAATTTTATAGAAACTATAAAGTAGATCTCAAGGAATTTTCAAAAAAGTCCAATATATCGATTCATTGTGGAGGAAAAGCATAAGTTTTCGGGAAACTAAAAAGAGGGTATATTAAACTAACCAAAAGGGAAAATAACAAAGTATATTTTTAATACTATACCAATAACACACATAAACTTATAGAGTAACTTGAGGATTAGAAGTGTGCCCAATTTATATTTTAACATAGATTTAGGGAAATCAAGTAGGCAGTTTTTTAATGAAAAACCTAACAGCACGGTAGAAACATCTTTTAGAGTAGTGTATACACTACCAGTTGCTAACATTATCAATGAATAGGGGGCAAAACTAAACTTTTGGTCACTATTTTACAAAATCAATATCAGAGATAAACAGTAGAAGAACAAACAACCAGATATTTGTTAATCAAAACATTTTCTTTTCTAATGGAAATGCGCAAGTTATCAAATCGGTCCTTAAAAAAACCCACTACATGAAACATAGCAGAGGAGAAGCATTTAAATAAGTACCAAGTCCTAAGAGACGGAAAGAAATTCACAAATCGAATACAGAAAAACCCCAAATATGGAAATAATATATCAACAGAGAAATTAATAAGCGAGAAAGATATGTGAGCCATACCTTCAACCGAAGCAAAGTCGACGATGGGAAAGAAGTTCAAGAACACCTTACAGAACTTTAAATCAACAAAATAGAGAAGATTAAAGAGAGCAACTCGAATATCGAAAACCCTAAATCACAAAATGGAATTCCTAAGAACACAAGAAGAACATAACTGGAGATAGATATGAAGGCAGGAGCAACGTGATAGCCAACGATGTCACAACAGAAGCTTAAGACGAAGGTAGGCACGCACTTTCGTCGGAAGTGAAGATTTGCACCGGAAGGAGATCAACCGAGTATAAAGGAGAAAGAGGAACACCGACTGAGAGGGGAAAGAGTGAAATTCGAAGAAGAGGACGTTATTAATATGGAAGAAGCGGAAATCAAAAGGCGGTGAGAGAAGGTAAGGCAACAGCTGGAAACACGGATGATTACTTTACATACACGAGGCATTAAATGGGGGAAAATGGGAGAAGCGCTCGACAGCTGGCGAAGGCAAACATGCATGCTAAAAAAAGGACGCCTAACGGGAATTAATGCGAAAGAACCGGAAACTGGAAAGGTGGGCTAAATTGACAGCTGTAGCTGTAGACACCGGGGAGAAACCGAGCACGACAGCTGGGAAAAAATAAATTGCAAGGCAACGGAAAATGCAACACGTAAAAAAGAATGTCGCATTAATCGCATTAATTTGGCAATAACAGGAAGCAAGAATAAAAGTCGGCGGGGAGAAATTACGAAGAAATTGTAACACACAGGAAGAAATGCAAAGGACTGTGACACGTGTCAGACGATGACAAGAAAACCCACCTTTAAATAGAGTTATAGATATTAAAGAGGGGAGAAGCACCTTCCTAATTAATTTGGCATCAATATTCCAATTTTACCCTTAGAAAACTTTAAATCCATCCAGTATTCTAATTTTACCCTCGGAGAACTTTAAATCCATCCATATCCAAATGAGGACAAGTCCCCACGGAAGTTAATATATTTATGTAATCTATGCTCTACGTTGTTAGGCATGTACATTGTACCTCCAGTTTTTTATTGTTGTTTGGATTTTTTGCAGTATTATATAGTATCTTTTTTTGCTTACATTTTTTATAGGAAAAACGGTGACATCTCAAGTTGGGACTCACCGCTTACCTTGTGGACTAGAATTGATAGAGAAAAAGACAAGAAGCGATAATATTTTCTGAATAGAACCTTTGATTTTAAAAAATTAAGTCATTTCTGCCCCCCATATGGACCATAGAACTGCAAATGGTAGAGCGCAGTCGTCTGTCGAGTGCCTTCCAGCAGTCCTCAGAGATCTCCAGAAATCAACCAAGCCACCGTGTGTGACCCACGATGCTCCTAATTCCTTCCAAGCCTGCTCTGACAAGGGATCTTCCGTCTGTGCGCCACATCAGTCACATCTGATGTCTGAAACGTCAAAAAGCTTGCCACTTCTGGCCTTATCAGAAATCCTACCCTTTCTGAAGCACCATAAGAAGACTTTCACTCTGCATGGGATCTTGCTTGCCCCGACTATCTTCATATATATCTTCATGTCTTGGAGAATATATTATTAAAAATTATTTTGAATGTGTATTTTTGAGATAAAATCACCGATGGTCCAGTACGCCTCCAACGACGATCGTGAGAGAACGAAAGATAGGTTTGGAAGAGGGCGACGAGGTTGTGTTTGAGATGTATGATTCCCATCGCAATAGAGGTTCATAAATAGGTGTGAAGCTTCTCACACAGTCCACCCTCACCCTCCCATGCCAGTGATTTGTGGTCAAGTGTGAGATTGGTCCTCGTGCCACCATCACCTCGTGCAACCGTCAGTGACAGGTCTGACCACGAGGTCATACTATGAGGATTGTTCCAGCAATTATCCCGACAAATACCCTTTTTTTAATAGTAAGTCCAGTAATTTCACGGATCTAGAGCGTTCCTTTTAGGATACGAACCTGAGTCCTTTAAGATGCAGGAACACTGCACTACAACCAGACTACTCCTTGAGTTCCCAAATACCCTGAAAACTGCTAGTGGAGAAATAAAGATAAGTCCAATTTTTTACATGCAATGACATGTTACTTTATATATCGGAATCGAAATGATATTTATCAAAACTTAAGGAAAATGAACTTATTTGTATATAATAAATTAGCTATTAAATATTATACAGGTAATTATTAACACATATTTTCCATGAACACATCTAATTCAATTATTTTTAAGGTTAATATATTGGAAAATAAACTGATATCAAAGCAAAGGAAATCATTTTTGATAGATCAATACATTCCATGTGTTAGTGTTTTTTCCATGCCTTCGTTCACTTTCTTTACAGACCACCACAAAAAAAATTATTTGTTGACTTTCCAATCCTTAAAATGGATCAAGAGGAATGACAATATGTCTTTATATTTCTTCAAAAATTTCTTTTTATCCTTGTATCTATTTCTTAAAAATTTAAAATAAAGATATACATGTTTTTTATTTTCCTTCAACAAAATATACAACATAAGTCCAATTTATCATGCCTTCTTATTCGATGATTTGGGGGATAAGGAAAAATGATGAATACTAGACTTGTAAAGATACAACAAACAATGTAATTGTGATGTGACTACTCTATCCTGCAAATATATAGCATAAGATCTTCATATCTCAAGATCAAGATCCATTATTTTCTTCGTAAATTATTTTAAGCTCATTTATATTTATATTCTTTTTATTCTGGGTCTTAGTTATTGACACCAATGGAATTAATTTCTTAGAATCGTGTGAGACAAATCTTCCTTCTTGGGTGAAATCCAGAAGATGATTAATTTCATAGGTAACTTCTATAGTGAAATGGAAACCTCCTGGCTGCACTAAACAAATTCAACATATTATATTTCTAATAATTTACCTTATCCATGCTTTTTTATCCCCTAACTATTACCTTATTCATGCTTTTATCCCCTTGACCATTTTGGACTTTGAAATTGCAATAATCGATTTTTAGGAGGAAATATGCTTCTTTTTCTTGAATTATGCCCATAATAAATGGAAGCTAAATTTTTCGATCACGTACCAATATCTCAATTTTTGACTGAGCAATTTCTTAATGAAATAGATGCATCTATTTAATTTGTAATTTAATCTTGTTAATATTTCGAATTCATTGTAGTAGGGATTCAATTTACACATTATAGTTTTCCAATAGTTTGAGATGTGATCTGCGATTGAATTCCGGTGGACAATTTAAAATGTTTAACTTTTCTTCGCTAACATGATAATATGCAGGACAATAATAGTTGACCATGCCTCAAGGTCGCCTTGTAGTCAATTGCGTCCTCATCCTCTATTTTATCATCTATGTTTATGTAATTTAAACTTGCATGCTTAAACAATCTAAATACCTATTTTATATAGTTAGCAACCATATGCATTATTAGAGTCCTTCAAGAAATACACAAATGTAGATATATACAAATAAAGTGACCTTTTTCTTCTTAACACATACATCATGATGTATTTCTATTGCTCGATGCAAAATCCCCTCATCGATCTCAAGAGCATCATTCCAATCAAATACATTATGCATATAAAAATAAATTTAGAAACCATACAACAAAAACTTTCATTTCATGCATATACCTGATGAATACCCATTTATCTATCTTTATTCTTTCATTTTTTATTCAAATCCCTATCAAAACACCTAAAAATATCAACAACTTGTACAATTTAGCATTCTTTATTCATCTATAAATAATACTTACTTATGTGTATTTAAATTCAAAATAAAATAATAAAGAAAAAAGGAAAATATATGAAGTATAAAAAGGTGTTGAATGATCCTAAACCCCGAGATCGAGTCAATATTGACTTGGTCGGCAAGGAATAAGGTAGGAAAAGATAAGAATCAACACTATATATAGAAATCCTATTTTTTTCTCTTTAAAATAACCATTTTACTTCATTTTATACACCTCAAAAAATAAAATTAATTGCATGAAGCTTGTACATAAAATATATAGAAAATTCTAAAAATAAGTGCCTATAAAAATAATACACTATGCAACTAGGATACACAAATGAAACGACTGTAAATCGAACTTCACCGATCAATATTTTCTCCATATCAAATCAAAATTCACCAAACTCACTATCATTGTATTTAGAATTAAATTATATGTGTCTAATTAAGTGGTTTTATTAAAAATGGGGTTAAGATACAAAAGCCACCTTTGTGGGTCCCATTATACTATGTATCTGTATATTTTATTCATATATTCAATTCTTTATATTTTTACTCTCCTTATATTTTTGAATAATTGTAAATATTATTTAAAATATAATTAAAATATAACCATAAAACCATTAAACACATTAAAAGAAATAATATATCAATATATATATGTATATTATACCTATAATGTATATATACAAAAATAAAAATATGGAAATATGTATCTAATTATATTAAATATATAAAATATGTAAATCTAATAATAAAAAATTAAAATTCAAAGTAAAATTAAAATACCCAAAATATAGGTAAATCGACCTATACCTATACTCATAGGAATTAACACTTAATAAATAAGGTTGTAAAAAATCATTATAAAATAGTTTGTTAAATAATAAACATTTTTTTTGTTTTTACTTTTTGTAAATAGAATCGTTTTTTATATTATTTTTGAATTATTTTCCATTTTAATTATTGTTTTGTCATGTAGCGGCCTAGGTGGACCAATGGGGGCTCAGCTTTTGTTGACCCCCTGGTCAACTATACCCTTCGGCCCTCTGACTCTGTCAGAACACCCACCTACCCATCTTATCCATTTTTCTACTCCACCTCCACTCCTCCATATCCCTCGAGCTCTTCCCTCTCTAGAGACCTAATTTTCCTCTTCCACACCTCCCTTCTAGCTTTCACCAACTCCTCTTCTTCTTCATGCGACCCTCTTCATGAGATGGTTGATTGTCTGTGTATAAATACGACGCTCAATCCTTCCTTTTGAGTTTTGATCCCTCTTCTTCTATTGTAGCCCCAAAAAAATTCATATGTTGTCGAGCCCTCAGTGACAACGAGAATTCCTCAGCCTTGTCGGTGAGGATAATGTGCTGAAGAGGTAGATCCAGCCATCGCTAGAGTTTGCTCAGGCAAGGTCCTTCTGCTCTAGGTATGTTCGGTTGAGCTAATAGTTTAGGTTATTTAGATTGTCGTTTAGTTCCTTAGTGTAGTTTAAGCCTTAGTTTAACTTTATTTGTTGTTACTTAGTGTAAAAATTACGACTCCTAATTCGTCGGAGTTAGTGATCCGACCACCTATTATACCATGACCCTACAGTTTATTCGACCTACAAACCATCTCATTTTTCTATCCTTCTCTTCTTCATCAAATACCTTCACCCAGGTCCCTTCGATTTTCTATAAATCGAAGCATCAGATCTCCCCCCACTGCTCATCAGAGATCACACACCCCTTCCATTTCTGTACATTCATCCAAGGCCCTAAATGTCGGTTTCGGTTACCAATTCAGTGACCGACTGAAACAGAATTCCGGTCGAATTTCGGTCAGCTTCTGTAATAGGGTCCCCATATTTCGATCATTTCGACCATTTCGATCGAATTTCGATTTTGATTGGATATCTATATTCGACACAAATTCAACTGAATTTCTCTGAAATTTGATACCATGTATTTAACTTCAGTTGTTGGGTCGAGAGCATAGTCCTTGAGCCATAGAATCATTTTGTACAGGAAGTAGCTTGTGAAAAACCACCTTGGCTCGATCGAATCACAGAACAAATGTCCCAGGTGTAGCAGAAAAACTTGACCTGCAAGCCTCCTCCGATAAGGCCCAGAGCTTTTGGAGCAACCTTGTAGGTGCACAAGGCTTCCAAGAATCCTTGGATCTGGTCAGCATCACTAGAGCTAGTTGGAGTCGTTGGGAATCGATGAATGGGGGAAGACAGGGAAGAAGTTATTCTCTTATCTTCCTCCTTGATTTATACCGTCTGATCAACGCAACACTCCAGATTTAAACTGGAGCGTTTGTTTGAGGAGAACAATCATCCTCTCTGAGCCGCTCGATTTTAAGTACGAATATGCAGGCTCACATCAATTGCCCGATCAGATCACAATCCTGCCTCACGTGGACTCCTAGGGTAATTTCATCGAAGACCCCGTACCTTTTTGTAGCTAGATTCAGTACTGTAGATATTTTATTAAGTGTAATATTTTCAATAAAATTTGCAAGCAGGACCTCATAAAATATTTGAATATTACACTTTGGTCCTTTCACCTCACATATAGTGACATGTACAACCCCTTAAAATTTTCATGTATGGCTTTATATTAATAGGATATGTTATTAAATGAAATATATGTTTCTGAAAATTACAAGTAAGTCCCTATGGCTGTTGCATTTTATCTTCTTCTATATTTATCATTATAAATATTTTATTGCTTCAAAAATTATAGAAAAATTAATATAAGTGCATGTGACATTGTTTGATCAGATATATTTTTCACATAGCATTTTAATTAATTTTATTATTTATTAAAAATAAAAAACATGAAATTTCATTCTATCTAAATATAAAAATTCATAAAAATTAGATAAACTTTGCCAAAAATTCCCTCCAAAATATATTATTTATATTATATCATATTCTACCACATATTCAAAAATCATTAAAAAATATAAACTTTAAAAATTACAAAACCCTAAAAATCTATAAATATTGAAAAAATTCTTGAAAATCCAAAAAATATCTTCTTGTTTCTAAATTTCTCTACTATATATACTATATAATAAAAATAGTTTAGGTTAATTTTGGACTTATTATACTTATTAGAATTAACACTATCTTGGATAATTATTTTTGTTACTTTTTTGACATATTTATTACTTTAAAAATATATAAAATTAGTAAAAAATTTATAAAAATTACAAAAAAATAGATAAAAATATAAAATAAAAAAATAATGGGATATTTACACCCATAACCCTGAGTAATATGGTAATTACCCCAGAAACCCTGCGTAATCACGAATTACATCCAAAACCCTGAGTAATGGCTAACCTTTACATGGTATAACCCTGTGTCAACTTCCGTCTTATTTCTCCGTTAACTCTAACGGAAATAGTCATTTTTGCCCTTCCAAACCCATCAAGTGGTTCTAATTTCTAGTAGTTGAGAATTGAGAGTTGTTGTAGAATTTTGCGGAGAAGTTAGTGTTAGAAGGTCAGAGAATAGAAGAAGAAGAAAAAGCACTTTCTTTTCATTATTCGACTTAGCCGACGACAGAAGCACTATCACTCCATAGGAAAGAAAGACTCAGAACGGAAAGACCTAGGAGAAGAGTGAGCTCGTAGAGTCAGAGTATTTACAACATGATGCCATTCCCCCTTCCCCTCTTGCCTGCAAGGTCGAGCATCCCACACACCCCGACCCTCCCCCCCGCCTGGGAACCCATCCGCCGGGGGTCCGAGCTCCCCCACCTCCGCCCGCGAGCTCCTCCCTCCTCCCGTCGGGGGTCCGAGCTCCCCCACCTCCTCCCGCGAGCTCCCTCCTCCTCCAACAACCCATCGCCCGCGAGCTCCCCCCTCATCCACCAACCCATCACCCGCGAGCTCCCCCCTCCTCCCGTCGGGGGTCCGAGGTCCCCCCTCCTCCTCCCGCGAGCTCCTCCCCCCCCCCCAGGCACAGGGTGGAACCCCCCTTTCCCGCACACACGCAAAACCCCCCAGGTCGAAGGCTCGCACAAGGTGGAGCCACCCCTTCCCGCCCGCTGCATGGCACAGTCCTCTGCACGTCACA
Organism: Ottelia alismoides; assembly: GCA_037367405.1. Taxonomy (NCBI): domain Eukaryota; kingdom Viridiplantae; phylum Streptophyta; class Magnoliopsida; order Alismatales; family Hydrocharitaceae; genus Ottelia; species Ottelia alismoides. The sequence continues at coordinate 979,958 of JAZKJV010001821.1, read as the reverse complement.
GGGGCTCAGGTCGCCCTGGCAAGCCGAAGGCCTCTGTCGCACGTGTCCCCGGCAAGCGGCTCCCTCCGTGCACGCATCCGCTACCAACACGGAGCTCCAACTGTAATGAACCCGTTTCCCGGGCCGTCGGATCCTCCCATATCCGGATCTGGTTACTCAGCAATAATTTATTCAGCAATCACAACTAATATTCAGAAATAGACTGCAAATAAAAATACTCAGAAGAAAGTATTTCAACAATTTTCCATTCACAAAATAAAGTTCAGATGATACACTGTTCCACTATAACCATTTACATGTAAATCAGCTTGAAAGGGAAATATACAAAAGATTACTAACCTACCTTAAAGAAAGTAAAGCTACTGTGGCTGGCTGGATGTCTAGTATGTAAGCTGGGTGATATTTTTAGAGTCTTTGCGATGGCTCACCGATACCTGTTAAAAATTAGCGAATGCTAAGTAACGAAGAAAAGAAAAGCAAACAAATTGTGTAATTTTTCAAAATTCATTGATATCACAAAAATTTCATTCCTTTTCATTAATTTAAGTCATATTCCTTTCTATTCCACATCAGGGATTAGTCCAGTGGAACCCCACCATTCTTGGACTCCGAAGCTGTGGATGCTTAAGGATTGGAGATTGTGTTGATCTTGGTAAGCTTATGCTGCCGCACGTCGCCTCAACCAATCCTCCAATACTACCCTGACAATTTCCTTTTCATTTGTTAAACATGGTCTCAACCCTTAGCCTGGAAAAACAAAAGAGCACACCGTCCTCGAGGACTCGGTTGCTTAAAACCTCAGGCTAACATTTAATCATATAACCTAGCGGCTTTAATAAATGTTATCGTGACCCAGCCGCTATTGAACCACCCGTGCCTCCACAAGGCACGACCACATCTTCCGTCGTTCCAACCCGAATATATTGGCTCCCGGTACCACGCGTTGCAAAACATTCATTTCGTGCGCACTTACCATAACAGGGCAACCGTGTACCACCTAGGTAGGGAAACGCCAATACGGGTTCCTTCCGACAAACCTAGAGGTTGCATGCCCGACTTGTAGTTCTACTCCCAGTCATCCTTAATGTGACACATGATCCTTTTCAGGATCCAACTCAAATCACACCAATTCACATGATGTAATTCTTTCGTTAAGTCTTTGATTTGCATAAACCGCAATACTTAGTATCGACTCACATATATATTATTCATAACCATATATATACTCCTATTTATGCCTATTTAAACTCCCAAACCCTAACTTTCAGAGCCAACGCATCAATTTGATGCGTAAATCTTATTTTAGTGGGAATCACAAAGTAATTCTTCAGACTTTTTCAAAAATAATCAAAATTAGGGTTCTTCGTACCAAAGAACACAAAATCATGAATTTCAATAATTTCGTATGAAAACCCAACAGCAAAAGGAAGGATTTCGTTACCTAATCGAGCTCTCTCTCGTGTATGCAAGGCTTTATCGAGTTTCATTTTTAGAAAGGCTATTTTATGGCTCCTGAAAAGATCGAATTTCATTTTTCGTATCAAAACGCTAAGAACATGTGAAGAACGAACGAAGAACGCGAAGAACGTGAAGAACACGAAGAACGTCAAGAACATATTTTCTCTTAAAATTTCGGCAGAGTTTCCCCTTATATCGAGACATATTTCGCGGAAAATTTCGGCAGAGTTTCCCCTTATATCGGGACATATTTCTCGGAAAATTTCAACAGAGTTTCCCCTTATATCGGGAAATATTTCAAAATAAAAACGAAAAGAGTTTCCTCTATAAAATCAATCGAGAGGAAAATAACAATGAAACTGAAAGAATATACTCAACAACAAGAGATGAAGAACCGGTAGACACCACACATTTTAGGTGAGTGAACGTGTGACGAATCACAGGGTCACTGACGTGCATAGCTGCCCGCACCTAAGTAGGGTATTACACGGATTTCTCCATCAAAATAACTATAAAAGCATAATACGAAGAATAGAAACATAAACGATGGAGAATCGGTAGACACCACGCGTCTTAGATGAGTGAACGTGTGATGAATCAAAGGGTCACTGACGTGCATAGCCGCCCGCACCTAAGTAGGGTGTTACACAGATTTCTCCTCGAACCACAACAGGAAAATGAATCGGAAAGAAATATGAATCAAAAGCAAAACTTCGAAGAACAAGAGTATGAATTGAAAGTCTAGCTTACGAAGCAACTAAGAGAGGATCATACCTTTCTCCTCCTCGTTTTCCCAGCAGCGCTTCGCTAGCGCTCCTCCCTTGCCTCCCACTCCTCCTCCCAACCTCTCGACGCTAGCCCTTGGGGTGGTGGTGGTAGTGGAAGTTGTAGAGAATGAATGGGTAGGGGGTCTATTTATAGGCCCCAGAAAATCACTAACCATGGTTAGAAAACCATGGTTTAGACCTTAACCATGGTTTAGCGGCCCATGGTTTTGGCCCATGGTTTTAGCCAAAACTTATCCCAAACTTGGAGCCTAAGTTAGAACATTCTAGAGGATTCTAGATTCGCTAATGACGCTTAATTAACACTAATCGTGATTAACTTTCACTAATCGCGATTTAACTTTCGCAGCTTACGCTTATCTTTTGTTAACTATTGATTAGTGTTTACTAATTATCATTAGCGACTTTCAATCGTCATTAGTTTCTTTAATCATGTTTAATTAGTCTTAATGACAGTCATTATGGGTTAATGACCTTAGCTTCCTTACTTCTCTTTCTTCTGAAAATCATAACAATTCGAAACGAAGTCCGATTCACACGAAACAAATTTCGTTGGTTTTCTCTTGACGAGCCGGATCTTATTATATAGGATCCGAGATATGCCAAGTTCAAGGCTTTACAATTATAACAACCTTAAAGGAAGTCTCGTCCTCGAGACTAAAAATGCAGGCATAACATCCTTAAAGAGGATTGAAACCATAACAACCTTAAAGAGAATGAACGTCATGTCATTTAAAATGAACATATACATAATACATAATGTTATCATTCAAACAAGTACGGGTATTCCTCTCTCATTTCTGCCTCAGGTTCCCATGTGGCTTTTCAAACTCTTGGTTTGGCCATAATACTTTAACTAGAGGCACCTCTTTGTTTCTCAACTTCTTGATATCCCTTTCAAGTATTTACACAGGTACCTCTTGGTATGTCAAATCTGGCTCAACATGTAAATCATCATAACTTATCTTATGCTCTGGATCCCTAATGTACTTTCTCAGATTTGATACATGAAATACATCATGTATTGCTGAAAGATGTGGAGGAAGTGCAAGTCTATAGGCAACTTTTCCAATCCGTTGAATAATTTCAAAGGGACCCACGAACCTGGGTGCTAACTTCCCACGCAAGCCAAACCTCTGAACACCTTTTATAGGTGATACTTTGAGAAATACAAAGTCACCTACCTCAAATTCAAGGTCTCTCCGCCTGGTATCACTATAACTTTTCTGGCGACTCTGGGCAGTTAATAGTTTTTTTCTAGCAAGTTCTACATCTTCTCGTGTCTCCTGAAGTCTATCTGAATCATAAAGGTTCTTTATTCCGACCTCTTGCCAACACAAAGGAGTAGTACACCTTCGTCCATATAGTGCTTCAAATGGTGCCATGCCAATACTTGTATGGTAACTATTATTGTAGGTGAATTCCACAAGAGGTAAATGCTTAATCCACGATCCCTTCCATTCTAAGGCACATGCTCGTAGCATATCCTCTAGTGTTTGAATCGTACGTTCTGACTGACCATCTGTTTGTGGATGATATGTTGTACTCAAGCATAGTTGTGTACCTAGGGCTTTCATGAAGTTCTCTCAATAGTGTGAGGTGAATCGTGAATCTCGATCAGAAACTACTTCCTTCAGGATACCATGGAGGCGAATCATATGTGTAATATATAACTCAGCCAACTGGTCTGGAGTGAAAGATAAACTTATCGGAATGAAGTGTGCTACCTTTGTTAGACGATCTATTATAACCCAGATACTATCTTTACTACTAGTCGTCTGAGGTAAACCAGTAACGAAATCCATGGAAATAGTTTCCCATTTCCATTCAGGTATAGGGAGGGGTTGCAATAATCCCGGTGGCTTTTGATGTGAAGCCTGTACCTGCTGGCAAGTGAAACATGAATTCACAAACTCAGCAACATCTTTCTTCATTCCCGGCCACCAAAAGTATGAATGAAGATCCTTATACATCTTCGTAATTCCTGGATGAATAGATAATCTAGAACAATGAGCTTCTCGTAAGATGTCTTTCCTTAGTTCAGGTGTGTTTGGTACACAAACTCTGTGATGATTATACAGTAAACCATCTTGTATCTGGAATCCCTCTATCTCATTCTTCTCAAGTTGTTGTTTCAAGTTTTTAAGGACTGGATCATCCTCCTGTCCTTCTTTATTTTATCCCATATTTCTGGTTTGTATCGATGAGGAATAGTTATAGTATCAGCACTACTATCAAATGGTTTCCATTCACTTTACGTTGATAGTAAACCCCAGAAGTGGATAGCACTCACTAACCCGGGTGAATAAGTTCTTCTGCTAAGTGCATCTGCTACGACGTTCCCCTTACCAGGGTGGTAGGAGATAGTGCAATCATAATCTTTCAACAACTCTAGCCACCGTCTCTGTCTTATATTGAGCTCCTTTTGATCAAACAGATATTTCAAGCTTTTATGATCGGTGAAGATTTCAAAAGTAATACCATAGAGGTAGTGTCTCCATATCTTTAAAGCGAAAACTACGACAGCTAATTCAAGGTCATGTATTGGATAGTTCTTCTCATGTGTCCTGAGCTGTCGTGATGCATACGCAAACTACCTTACCATGTTGCATAAGAACCGCCCCAAGTCCTTCTTTAGATGCGTCAGTGTACACGGTAAACCCTTCACTCCCTGAGGGTAGAGTAAGGATGGGTGTAGATGTTAGGCATTCTTTCAGTGTCTGAAAATTAGTTTCACATATATTAGACCATAAGAATGGGACCTCCTTTTGAGTTAGTCTAGTCATTGGCAATGCTATTCGTGAAAAGTCCTTCACGAATCTTCTATAATATCCAGCTAAACCCAGAAAAGATCGTATTTCTGTGACAGTCTTCGGGCGTTCCCAACTCATCACTGCACTAACCTTTGTAGGATCAACTGATATACCTTCCCCAGAAATAACATGGCCTAAGAAAGATACATCAGATAGCCGGAAGTCACATTTGATACATTTAGCATACAGTTTGTTCTTCCTTAGAGTTTCAAGTGCCTGCCTGAGATGGTGTTCATGCAGATACTTATCCTTGGAGTAAATAAGCACATCATCAATAAAGACCACTACAAAGTGATCTAATAACTCCTTGAATACTCTATTCATGAGATCCATGAAGGCTGCTGGGACATTTGTTAGCATAACTAAGAATTCATAATGTCCGTATCTAGTTCGAAAAGCTGTCTTGGGAATATCTGTATCTTTAATTTTCAACTGATGGTATCCAGATCTTAAATCAATCTTGGAATAATAGTTGAACCTTGTAACTGATCAAAGAGATCATCTATTCTTGGCAGAGGATACTTGTTCTTTATTGTCCTCTTGTTTAGTTGTCTATAGTCAATGCACAACCGCACCGACCCATCCTTTTTCCTAACAAATAAGACAGGTGCACCCCATGGTGAAGTACTAGGACGAATGAATCCTTTATCTAACAGTTCTTGCAATTGTACCTTTAACTCTCGTAACTCAGCTGGTGCCATCCTATACGGAGGGATAGAGATAGGCTGAGTATCAGGTATGAGAGATATTTCAAATTCAATCTCTCGCTCAGGTGGTAATCCAGGTAGTTCCTCTGGAAATATATCAGTAAACTCGTACACTATAGGCACATCTTCTATCATTCTTTCTGACCATGATGTAGTGGATACATAAGCTAAATAACCTTGGCACCCTTAATCTAACAACTGTTGTGCCTTCAATGTAGAGATATATTTGATATTATCATTGGATGTCTTTCCAATGAACTGGAACTCTATCGAGTTAGGAAAGTGAAATGTTACTGTCTTCTGGAAACAGTCAAGACATGCATGATGCCTTTCTAACCAATCCATTCCTAGTATAAGATCAAAGTAATTCATTTCGATAAATAGCAGATAAGCAGGTGAGTGATGTCCTGCAATATGTCCCACACCTTTTTCTAAGATCTTCTTGAATTATAATTGACCTCCTGGTTCCAACAGAGATAATGGTTTTGTTCTTATATCGGAATCTTATCCTTACAATAGGAATCAAAGATTCTTCTTTGTTTTGGTGTTTCTACGAAGTGCCTCCTCCATCGCTCCTCTAACTGGAGTAGGAGCAACCAAATTCTATGGAACGATGGTATCTAGACTCTTTCTTACGAGGATGAATAGAACCCTCAACTCTATTATCTGCGGGTCTGGAGGACTTTGATCTCTCATAGTGGCAGAGTCTTCGCTTTAATGCTTATTACCTTTGATCCATCTCATGGGTCATCACTATCATAGTGCTAATTTTCTAGACACATCTTGATCTACCATGATCCTGGGATGAGTCAAGGTCAAAGGTCAGATCCTATATGTCATAGCATGATGTACATAAGGGACAATAACTTGTGAATGATACTGCAGTCATTTATTAAAATCAAAGGATCTTAATACAACCTTAGTTTCTGAATACCGCTCATAGTTGTCAATTACTAAATAAATTACTGGAGTAACCAAGCTCTGATACCAATCTGTAACGAACCCGTTTCCCGGGCCGTCGGATCCTCCCATATCCGGATCTGGTTACTCAGCAATAATTTATTCAGCAATCACAACTAACATTCAGAAATATACTGCAAATAAAAATACTCAGAAGAAAGTATTTCAACACTTTTCCATTCACAAAATAAAGTTCAGATGATACACTGTTCCACTATAACCATTTACATGTACATCAGCTTGAAAGGGAAATATACAAAAGATTACTAACTACCTTAAAGAAAGTAAAGCTACTGTGGCTGGCTGGATGTCTAGTATGTAAGCTGGATGATATTTTTAGAGTCTTTGCGATGGCTCACCGATACCTGTTGGGTTTCCATAAATTATAGGATAAAAATTAGCGAATGCTAAGTAACGAAGAAGAGAAAAGCAAACAAATTGTGTAATTTTTCAAAATTCATTGATATCACAAAATTTTCATTCCTTTTCATTAATTTAAGTCATATTCCTTTCTATTCCACATCAGGGATTAGTTCAGGGGAACCCCACCATTCTTGGACTCCGAAGCTGTGGATGCTTCAGAATTGGAGATTGTGTTGATCTTGGTAAGCTTTGCTGCCGCACGTCGCCTCAACCAATCCTCCAATACTACCCTAACAATTTCCTTTTCATTTATTAAACAGGGTCTCAACCCTTAGCCTGGAAAAACAAAAGAGCACACCGTCCTCGAGGACTCGGTTGCTTAAAACCTCAGCCTAACATTTAATCATATAACCTAGCGGCTTTAATAAATGTTATCGTGATCCAGCCGCTATTGAACCACCCGTGCCTCCACATGGCACGACCACATCTTCCGTCGTTCCAACCCGAATATATTGGCTCCCGGTACCACGCGTTACAGAACATTCATTTCGTGCGCACTTATCATAACAGGGCAACCGTGTACTACCTAGGTAGGGAAACGTCAATACGGGTTCCTTCCGACAAACCTACAGGTTCCATGCCCGACTTGTAGTTGTACTCCCAGTCATCCTTAACGTGACACATGATCCTTTTCAGGATCCAACTCAAATCACACCAATTCACATGATGTAATTCTTTCGTTAAGTCTTTGATTTGCATAAACCGCAATACTTAGTATCGACTCACATATATATTATTCATAACCATATATATACTCCTATTTATGCCTATTTTAACTCCCAAACCCTAACTTTCAGAGCCAATGCATCAATTTGATGCGTAAATCTTATTTTAGTGGGAATCACAAAGCAATTCTTCAGACTTTTTCAAAAATAATCAAAATTAGAATTCTTCGTAGCAAAGAACACAAAATCATGAATTTCAATAATTTCGTATGAAAACCCAACAGCAAAAGGAAGGATTTCGTTACCTAATCGAGCTCTCTCTCGTGTATGCAAGGCTTTATCGAGTTTCGTTTTTAGAAAAGCTATTTTAAGGCTCCTGAAAAGATCGAATTTCATTTTTCGTATCAAAACGCTAAGAACATGTGAAGAATGAACGAAGAACGCGAAGAACGCGAAGAACACGAAGAACGTCAAGAACATATTTTCTCTTAAAATTTCGGCAGAGTTTCCCCTTATATCGGGACATATTTCTCGGAAAATTTTGGCAGACTTTTCCCTTATATCGGGACATATTTCTCGGAAAATTTCAGCAGAGTTTCCCCTTATATCGGGAAATATTTCAAAATAAAAACGAAAAGAGTTTCCTCTATAAAATCAATCGAGAGGAAAATAACAACGAAACTGAAAGAATATACTCAACAAGAAGAGATGAAGAACCGATAGACACCACACATCTTAGGTGAGTGAACGTATGACGAATCACAGGATCACTAACGTGCATAGCCGCCCGCACCTAAGTAGGGTATTACACAGATTTCTCCATCAAAATAACTATAAAAGCATAATACGAAGAATAGAAATATAAACGATGGAGAATCGGTAGACACCACGCGTCTTAGATGAGTAAACGTGTGACGAATCACATGGCCACTGACGTGCATAGCCGCCTGTACCTAAGTAGGGTGTTACACAGATTTCTCCTCGAACCACAACAGGAAAACGAATCGGAAAGAAATATGAATCAAAAGCAAAACTTCAAAGAACAAGAGTATGAATTGAAAGCCTAGCTTACGAAGCAACTAAGAGAGGATCATACCTTTCTCCTCCTCGTTTTCCCGGCAGCGCTTCGCTAGCGCTCCTCCCTCGCCTCCCACTCCTCCTCCCAACCTCTCGACGCTAGCCCTTGGGGTGGTGGTGGTAGCGGAAGTTGTAGAGAATGAATGGGTAGGGGGTCTATTTATAGACCCCAGAAAATCACTAACCATGGTTAGAAAACCATGGTTTAGACCTTAACCATGGTTTAGCGGCCCATGGTTTTGGCCCATGGTTTTAGCCAAAACTTATCCCAAACTTGGAGCCTAAGTTAGAACATTCTAGAGGATTCTAGATTCGCTAATGACGCTTAAGTAACACTAATCGTAATTAACTTTCACTAATCGCGATTTAACTTTCGCGGCTTACGCTTATCTTTTGTTAACTATTGATTAGTGTTTACTAATGATCATTAGAGGCTTTAAATCGTCATTAGTTTCTTTAATCATGTTTAATTAGTCTTAATGACAGTCATTATGGGTTAATGACCTTAGCTTCCTTACTTCTCTTTCTTACGAAAATCATAACAATTCGAAACGAAGTCCGATTCACACGAAACAAATTTCGTTAGTTTCCTCTTGACGAGCCGGATCTTATTATATAGGATCTGAGATATGCCAAGTTCAAGGCTTAACACCAACCCTTCTCTGGTTATCCCCCCGAGCTCCAGCCCCCATCCTGCACACCTCTGCTCCCCCCCGCCCTGCGAGGAGCCCTCGTGCCCGGCTCCAGCTCGCAGCCCCCCCATCCCTCCAAATACGTGGACTTATTATAAACCCCCCCAACTCCTTCCCTCCAAGCTCACTACTAGCACCGCCACCACCATAAGCATGGCAATCGAGCACCGCCACCTCCTCCCCCCCTCCTCCTCCTCCTCACCCTGACTGCAGCCTGCCCACCTTCGGAACGGGTGTCACTCCACTCCTTCCGGTCCCGCCTCGTGGAGTCGAACACGGCCATCTTCTCCTCGTGGAACACCCCTCCTGGAAGCCGATCTCTTTTTCCCTTTTTTTAATAATTTCAGCCGTTAGATCAATGATGGGTTAGATTAACTCGGATATCGGGTTGAGTTAACAGACTAAACTAACGGAAGGTTATGGGTGTAGAACGGAGTATGTATTTAAGGTTCTAGGTATAATTCATGATTACGCAGGGTTTCTGGGGTAATTACCATATTACTCAGGGTTATGGGTGTAAATATCCCAAAAATAATTCATTTCATGTATTTTGACTATATTTATGTATAATAAAAAACATAATACCCTATATATAGTATATATTTCATATATTAATTATATTAGGTATGGTATCATTATTGTTACATATTACTATAGACCTTATTTTAGAAATTAAAAAGAAACTAAAAATTTACAAACTTAAAAGAAAAATATAAACAATTAAAAATATAAAAATATAGAATACTTAAAAATACATAAAAATCAAATACAATCAAAACCTATATAAATAATAAGAAAAGAGCATAAAATCATATAAAACATGTCAAATATTATCATTTATTAGAAATAATTAATTAATAATTACACTATATCATTTGCTCCTAATATTTGACACTCTACCATGCTTACCCTATACACATTTGTTGTGGAGATATCGTAAGTTTTAGCTCACTCACATGTATCTCTTTAATTTCAATTGTGGGTTAACTGTTGATTGAGAGACATTTGGTCACACAAGGATTCTAATCGTGGTTGATTAGCATACCAGTGCAGAAGCCTCTCAAACATACCTCAACAAAAATCATGCAAATCATGTCTGTTGTATATGGCATGACACCTCAACAACAACATAAAACCATTATACTTATGATGATGGTTGATTTATTGGAGTTTATTGCATTTATGTGTATGATGTGATTTCCATTGATAATCATAATATCAAATCTTTAATTCAATTTTGTTACATTCATATCACGTCTTTAACCTAATCATTTATAAGTTTTAGAGACATATCATATACTTAGTTCGAACTTATTTTGGTTCTTCGGACTAAACTGCCATGAGTTAACCCTATAATAAAATTGACCTAATGCCGACAATGATAAATTCATAATAACGAATATTTTTACATCAGAATTGCATTTCTCTTGTAATTTACAATGAATTTTATATAATATGCTAAAAGTTTATGTAGCGATGACTATGTTATACATGTGAGCCATGGGCGAACCATTCTTACAATAAATGTTATTGTAAAATATATGTTTATCAATAAAATTTATTGATGTTTTACTCCCTTTCTGAAATTAAATGAATGAATGCACTATAAGGTCCCTCTGTACAATTAGGGTTATGTACCATGCCCTTCTTGATGATCATATAGCTGTTGATTCATTAAATGAATCATAGAGGTTGGTGTTTGGATGAATATCTAAGGAGTTAGATAGAGGACTTATCAAGCACCGTCAAATGATTATTAAGAGATGATCTCCAGCCTGAGTAGGAGATGGCAAACCTTTCTCACATAGGCTGATATCTGACTGACCTCTTGATGCATGTCCTCTGTATGGAAATAGTGATTCGGAGGTGTCAGATTATTTAGGTCAATGGGTTGACTTAACGAGATCGAGATAACCTAAGTCCTATGTTGAATGATGTCACAACATAGGCACACATCCTCTGACCAGAGACAGATGTATTGCTATATGTTTGAGTATGTACATTTGGCATACCGATAGGCTGATGGCCTAACCAAGGTCTATACACCGGCGAGCTGGTGTGCATATAAGAGCATATGAGTAATACGATCTCTCAAAGAGATCATACAGGTTCACTTGTGAACCGGGAGACATGAGCTCACTCATGAGGTATTGGGACCGATCAAATTCCATGCATGGTCATCGTGCTTTGGAAGCATGACATGAATTTGAAGGTATGATATATGCTTTGGTAAAGCATATGATCGATACCAACTCCTAATGACCAAGATTGAGAAACCTAGTGATCAAACCCTGAAGAAGACAATGAAATCTTCGGTTTGATCTTGGGTCTTCCAGTATGCAGGATGTACATGTATTGGGAATACCTGAGGGTGATGTGATCATAAACTATTATATAACCATGACACTTCCATTCCGAGAGAGTGATGAAATAGGTCTGGATTTTAGTGACTCCTTTCAGTAGAGAAGCAATCTGATCTTAGTCCAAGTGTTGGACATTGGTCTGAATGAGATTCAGATGCAATGAGAAGATTAGATTTGCGGTCTTGATTTAATCAAGTATCTGTGTGAGGTTCGTAAGATCTGGATTTGAGATGAAATCTCAACATCCAAGTCACTATACGTGGAACAATACAATCACCCTTTCCTTATCACCAAGTATCTGCGGAGAAAGAACATTATTCTTGAAGGAGTTAAAGAATAATTCATTTGATGAACTACATATCCAAGCAAGAAGAACTTGATGATTAAATGAGATTTAATTATCGAACAGAATATGAATGAGATTCATATTGTGAGAATAATTATCCAAGATAATTAAATAGGATTTAATTATCAAGGATTAGAGAACGTGGTTAACACTATCCATAATATTTGTATATCATAAATATGATTTATAATATACATATATATTGAAGAGAGAGAATTTATGTAAATAGCATTTGTAATTAATTATGTGGATTGGATTCACATTAATTAATTGGAAATCTAATTTACAAATTAGTTTGGGTTGTGAATATGATTCACATATTTTTCAGTGGCATGATTGAAATATTCACAAATTAATTTGGTAGATAATTTTGTGATAATGGTTATTACAAAATTAATTAAGAGATAATGGATAGGATAACGAGGAGATAAAAACACCACAAAAAGGTGGCGTGCACCATGGGTGACGCCACCTATTTTTGGGTGATTTATTTATCTCCCCATTATCTCTATCCTATTATCTCTTGATAATTAATTTATGTTGAATTAAATTATGCTTATAATGTTCCAACATATATTTAATTTAAATATAAATTAATATTGTTGGTTTTAACCAACAACAATCATGGCCATTGATTAACACATAGATCACCATGGCTGTTGGATCTATGTCTCCCATGGATTGAGATCCATTAGATCCTAAACTAATATAAAAGGAGGGCTAACCTAGCCTTTCAAGGTACATCATTAAGAGTTGTAGAAGCCTACTACTCTCTCTCTCTCTCCCATTCTCACCCTCTCTCTTTCTCTTCTCCAAGAGGTGGTCGTCCACTTTGTGTTGAGAAGGAGAGACTCTCGCCTTCATCTTCGACGACTCGAGGATCTCCATCTTCTTTGGGGTTGCTTTCTCTAAAGGAAGACGATCGATTTCGTTGGACGAAATTAGGGGATTCATTGCTTGGATCTTCATCGAGGATTGCGGGAGGAACGTGTCTCATTATCGCGCTCGCAAGTGCATTCTTCGTGGATCGGACTTAAGACAGGAGGATCTCTTGTTTGGGATCTCACGATTACAACCACGCTTCAAGAGGTATTCCTTATACTTTGTGGTTTGATGATACGATACGAGAAATCTTCTCGTGATCATGTGGTTTCATCACTAGATTAAAAATTTTAATTTCCACCGCATCTAGCGACTAGTCGCCCCGATCGCACACGATGCGATCAACACGCTTCCGTGATGCACTTGAGGATTCTCAATATCCTTCAAGTGGTATCAGAGCCTTAGGTCGAATAAGGTTTTGTATATGATCCATGGACCTTGGACGACTTGGGTTTTGAAAGGGTCGCGAAATTTTTGTCGCATTTCAATTTTTGCACCTCTGTCTAATTAAAATTTTCAGTACTGTTTAAATTATTTAAACACGAAATTTGCAATTGAATTTTGTTCTCCATTAAATAAGGAAACCATAGGATCTGAGTTTACGAAATTTGGATTTCATTTGCTCAAGATATGGCCTTTTGAATATGCATATATTCACTGTTGCGGGAACAACAGATCTAAACGTGATTAATGAGTTACTTATTGTTTTGACATGCCTCGAAATGTGTAAATTATCATTTGGCTTCTTTAACAAATCAAATTGGCAATCTTAGAAAACTGATTTTATATTTTTTTGGATTTAAATTGATCGAGATAAGTTGATTTTAGTGATTGGGGGTCACTGCTGGAAATTGACATTTTTTTGATCACGAACCTTGTGATAAGCCATTCAAATATGATGATGAAAATTAATAGTTAATTTTCATCAATAATTAGTGATAAATATTTGTGAAATATTTAAAGAGATAATTATTTCATTGAATGACATTTGCCTAATCATGGTGATAAGATAATTGATCTTGATCATTGGTTGATATGAATTCATCAACAAACATTGATTTCATGAAAAAACCTTAGTTTATCCTACAATAGTTGTAGGACAACTTGAATATGAAAACCCTCTTGCTTGAATAGGATTGAGGATTTGTTTATCAAATCTCCTTATAATATAATCAATTTTTTTATTTATATTATATGATATAATTTCGGTTGAAAAACCGATGAGCATCTCAAAGTACATAATGATCTATCTGGCATTATCCTTTCCTGAGGTGGATATGGTGCCTAGTCGGAGAGCATTGGGGTTGCGGGTTGCAACGTATGTGGTTCATCCCACTCTCGTCGGTACTGATCATGACAACGGGTAAGGACTCGATAATACCGGAGAAGTCAGAGTGTATTTTTCTAATTATTAAAATTCGAATAATATGTACTTTGAGATTATACCTACTATTCAAGAAATAATCAAGTTTGTTGATTGATGATTGGATTAATGATTAATTTAATGTGATTAAATTAATTATATCCAATAAACACTCTATTATGAATAGATGTGTAATTCTCTTGGAAGAATTAATTATGTGAATATGATTCACGATAATTAATTATTAAAATTTGAATATGAGGTGGAGGATCACATAAGTGGCATCCATGGTCTCCCGTCAAGGCAAAGGGTTCCGTCACCAGGGATTGTATGTAGGAGACGCATGTCCGAAGTGACAGCTCATGTATGCAAGCGCATCTGGATCGGGCTCTTTGCTTCTCGAAAGAGTAAGGCCGTATGCGTAGTGACCCCAATATCGAGTCCTCATATATTGAGGCGATATTGGATTGCGCATAGCGAGTTCTAATCCTGTTGACGGTTGGTTCAATTAACAACGGGTCAACATCATCTTAGGAGTGGTGTGTCTAGGTGTTAAAGACCGAATTGGGAAATGCAAGTTGGACTTGCAAGGCGGAATGAGTTTCCGCTTCTTTTTATCAGAGTCGCAAGTTCTCATATTATTGGGATGTGACAAAGATAGGAAAGGAGATCCCAGATCTTGCTTGAGATATAGCAGTAAGTATATCTCTTACTTTGAAAGACAATTAGGGAATAATCTTTTAAAGTTGACATAGCAAGACAAATTTGATTTAAAATGCCTTAATCAAATATCTTAAGATGAATACATATCTATTTATGTATTCTGATATAGTGCATTCTTACTTTCAGGAAATGAAGTCCATGAACCCACTTAGCAGGCTCCTGGAGGTCAACCAATTGACCAGACCAAATTATTCGGATTGGATCCGAAATTTGGATCTTGTCCTATCCGCGGAGCGCATCTCGTATGTGCTATCCAAGGACAAGATAGCAAATCCTCTGACTGCGTAAGATAAATCATATAATGAGAAATATGATGAAGATCATAATCTGACAAGGTGTTACATCCGTGGGTCATTGTCCAATGTGCTTCAGAAGCAACATGTGGAAATGAACCATTGCCAAGAGATTATGCTGAATCTGAAGGAGATGTTCGCTGATATAAACCGCACACAGCGTTACAATGTGATGAAAGAGCTTATTCGTTGCAAGATGCAGGAAGGAACCTCTATCAGAGAACATGTACTCAAAGTGTTTGGGTAACTCTCTGAATTGGAAACCCTGGGAGCTTACATGGATTCTGACATGCAGGCTGATTTCATTCTCCTGTCGCTCCCTAAATCTTTCAACAACTTTGTCGTGTCTTATCACATGAGCAAAGGTGACTTCACTAACACTGGGTTGTTAGCTGCTTGAAGTCTGCAGAAGACGTGATGAAGAAGGACGACCCCTCTGCTAGTGCAATGGTTGCACATGTGAGAGGAAAGTACGGGCGGAAGCAAGGTTCTCGGAAGGACCCGGCCCATAAGAGAAAGAAGAAGAATCAAGGAGTTGGTTCGTCTTCCAGTGCTTCCATACTGATGACATCGAAAAAGTCCGATGTCTGTCATTACTGCAAGAAGCCGGAGCACTGGCGGCTAGGGCTGCTAATTGAACTGAATCATTCGAATTCGATTAGGATTCGTTTGATAAAAATTCAAAAAAAGTTCGATTCGAAACCAAGTGAACTGAATTTAAATTTCAATTGTGGTTTCGATTCCCAAATGAATCGAACTTGAATTAACCTGAATTCGTTCGATAATAATTCGATTCGATTCGGTATTTATATGCATATACACATATATGTATGTATATGTCCATGTATTTATATATACATTGTATACACATGCATATAATATATACATATGTACATATATACATGTAACAACCACTCTTAATTGATTATGATCAATTCTGAATATTCTTATACAAGGAATTATCGTATAACTACATCAAAAGGTTGACGTTTGTAAGTAAAGAGATGCAAAAAAGAGTATATGAATATGTATTAAAAAAGTTACTACATTTAGTTTACACTGAAAGATTTAACATTTGCATTATATCAAAGGCATAACTTGTGCAAGCAGCTAAAGATACTCTCAAACCAACTTAATACATTGATTAAGTGGTTAATTTTAAACTTCTAATCATATATATGATCCATTTATATGATTTATCATGTGAAGCAATCATAGCTATGATTTCCATACTCCTACGCTACACCGATATGACTTATGAATGCATGACGTATATATGCAACATTAGCCCCCCCCAATGAGATATAATCTCCTTCCTTTCCTCTTTATAACTAAGTTCAAGTGGTTTGACTGCAAAATATGTTATGAATTAGAGATGTGCATCCTTCATGCATCGGTAATAAAAAATACTTAAGTTTGTCTTTGCTTCTTATTACTTTGTACAAGTACAATAATCAATCTTAGCATGCTATTCAAAAATTTTAAGGCATTAAGAGAATACAAAGCACTCTAAGCCATATCCAATTTTATATGCATATAGGTATGTATAATCCTATTATTTAAAAAATAATTATTGAATATAAAAATAGAGAAAAATATTGGTTATAAAATCTAATAGGAAAAATTAAATGTCTAATATTGTTATTCTAAATCCTCATCCACACATTTATTTTCATGTTCCCACATTCCTTACACTGTCTTTTCCACTCCCCCTTTCATTATCTACCAAAGATCCTAAAAATCCATGGTAGATTATGGTGACCTTTCTCCTAGCATGTGAAAATGATGATTTTGCTACTTTGAATTTTTCCTTAACATTTATCATGATTCAAAATTTATCTAGACATATCTCCTTTACTTTTTTGTTGTTTTGATTTTCCTTGCATGGTAATCCATGATGAGTATCATTGTCAAGGTGAAATTTATCATCACGTGAGTAATATATAATGTAAGTTGTTCCTTTGTACATCAAAAAATCATATATTTCATTTTCATGGCTTAATTTTTTGATATCGAAGATACTCACGCTCAATGAAGAGGTTTTATCTTTCTCGTTATTTTTTACGATTCCCATTATTTCAAATAATTATATTAAATTCTAACAACTTTCTATATAAAGTTTGATCTTATCTAACTTTAACATACAATGTAATTATATTGTCCATGTTTTTCGTCTATCTCTTTGATAGGCTCATATAATTATATTCTATGCATACATTCCTTCATCATAGAAAAAGTATATTAGATTGTAAAAAATACATAATAATTGTAAAAATTAGGCACTTTTATCCAACATTTTGTATTGATTTGATATTTTCCTTGATCTATAGTTTTCAACTAATCTTAGCAATATATTTTCAAAATTAGATTTTTACAATAAAACATTGATATTATATTATTATTCATATAATATTATTTATATAAGCTCTCAAACATCAATTAATAATTCAAATTCGAAATAAAATGAATCGAATTTGAACATAGAAACTCAAAATGAATTGAATCTGAATTTAAATTAGTAAATTCATTTGAAATTCGATTCGAGTTCGAATTCGAAATTTTTATAATGAATTGAATCAGAATCCTGGTGGATTCGAATGTATTCGATTCGATTAGTACCCCTACTGGCGGCGTAACTGCCCGGATTACCTGAAGTTTGCTGACAAAGGTAAAGCCCCAGCAGGTATGAAATCTACCTTCATCATTGAAACTAGCTTTCTCGTTGGACGAGAAGGAAATTGGGTTATAGATTCTGGTTCTTCTGTTCATGTATGCAATTCGTTGCATTTGTTTCAGCAGACTAGGAATCTGGAGCATGGGAAGATAGTCATCCAGATGGGATCTGATGCAAGTGTTGCAGCAGTCACCGTTGGGACGTGCAGACTATCGTTATCTAATGGTCGAGTCCTAGTATTTAAAGAGTTTCTTTATGTACTTGAAGTCAGGAGGAATTTGATATCTGTATCTAAGCTTGTTAGACATGGATACTCCTTCCTGTTCTGTAATAAATTAATCATAATATGTTATGATAAATATATTATGGATGGTATTTTGACTTCTGGTGGACTCTATGAATTATGCATTGATGAATGTGTCATGAATGTTACTACCACTAATAATAACCCCAAGAGATGCAGGGAGGATGGAAATCATTCAAACATGATTTGGCATCAAAGGCTTGGTCATTTATCTGTTGATAGGATCAATAGATTGATAAAGGATGGACCTTTAGATTTTCTACAGGTTCAATCTTTACCTACCTGCGAACATTGCATTCGAGGTAAAATGACTAGATCAACTTTCTGTAACAAGGTTATGAGATGCGAAGGTATTCTTGACCTAATACATACTGATGTATGTGGTCCCTTCAATACCGCAACCAGAAATAGATATCGATATTATTTGACGTTTATTGATGACCATTCGTGATACGGGTTTATCTTCCTACTACGTCATAAATCTGAAACCTTTGAAAAGTTCAAAGAGTTTAAGGCTTTGGTTGAGAACCAAACCGATAGGAAGATCAAACGGATTCGATTTAACCGAGGTAGTGAGTACCTCTCAGATGAATTCAAGGAATATCTTACAGAGAATGGAATTGTTTCCAATCTCACTTCCCCTGGAACTCCCCAACTTAATGGTGTTGCTGAAAGACACAACAGGACCATCATGGACATGGTCCGTTCAATGATGAGAAAAACACGTTTACCTCTTAGTTTATAGGGATATACAATGGAGACTGCAATTTATATCATGAACAAGATTCCTAGCAAGTCTGTACCCAGAACTCCTTACGAGCTCTGGTATGGTATCAAACCTAGTGTTAAACACTTGAGGGTTTGGGGATGCTTGGTCCATGCGAAGAATGTGGATGCAAGCAAGCTAGAATCTCGCCCTCGGGAGCGCTACTTCATTGGGTATGTTAAAGATGGTATTGGATACCAGCTTTATGACCCTGAGACCCGAAAGGTTTTTGTCTCTAGTGATGTGAAATTTCTAGAGGATGATTTCCCAAAAGGTCAAGATAGAAATGAAGTAGAGGAACTCATCGAATCCCCTAAGGATTCTGAGATTCCTAAACTAGAAACTGAAGAGATAAATAAAGATGAAACACCCATACCTCTTTGAAGGAGTTCGAGGGAGGTTGCACCTGAAAGGTATGGATTCCACGTGTCAGGTGAGACTGACAATGATCCTTCTTCATTTGATGAAGCACTCATGGATCATGACGTGGATAGATGGATACTAGCAACGAAGTCAGAAATTGACTCCATACATAAGAATGATGTATGGACCCTAGAGGATCCACCTAAAGGGGTAAAACCCATTGGGTGTAAATGGGTCTTCAAGAGAAAGAGGGGACCTGACGGGAAAGTAGATACTTTCAAGGCACGGCTCGTAGCCAAGGGCTACACATAGAGAGAAGGCATCGACTACGATGAGACGTTCTCTCTGTGGCTATGCTTAAGTCCATCAGGACACTGCTAGCTATAGCTGCATCTCTTGACTACGACATCTGGCAGATGGACATCAAGACAGCCTTCCTCAATGGATACCTCGAGGAGGATATCTATATGGAGCAGCCCCAGGGCTTCATAGTTGAGGATGGAAAAGTATGCAAGCTGAAGAAATCCATCTATGGGCTCAAACAAGCTTCTCGTAGCTGGAACATCAGATTTGACGAAACCATAAAGAGTTATGATTTTGTGCAGAGTCCTGATGAACCTTGTGTGTACAAGAAGCTTAGTGGGAGCGCCATTGTGTTCATCGTGCTTTACGTAGATGATATCCTTATCATTGGGAATGATACATGAATGATGACCAGTGTGAAAATTTGACTATCCCATACCTTCGAGATGAAAGATCTTGGAGAAGCCTCTTACATCTTAGGCCTGAAGTTATTCAGAAATTGAGAAAAGAGAATATTGGGATTATCACAACATGGATACATCAAGAAAATTCTTGAACGATTCCATATGGATAGTTCCAAGAAAGGATTCCTCCCCTTAGGACATGGTATCCATCTGTCCAAAGGGATGGCTCCTCAAAGTGTTGAGGAAAGGAAGGCCATGGCTGATTGCCCCTATGCATCAGTTGTAGGAAGCTTGATGTATGCCATGATGTGTACTAGACCAGACATCTGCCATGCAGTGGGAGTAGTAAGTCGTTACCAATCCTGCTATGGAGAGAAACACTAGAATGCAGTAAAGAACATATTCAAATATCTAAGAAGGACACAAGATTACATCTTGGTCTATGGGGATGGTGATCTCCAAGTCTTGGGGATATACAGATTCAAACTTCCAGTCAAATATTGATGATCAAAAGTCGGCATCAGGGTTTGTATTCCTGTTGAACGGTGGTGTTGTGATCTGGAGAAGCAAGAAGCATGACACTACGGCGGATTCAACAATAGAAGCCGAATACATTGTCGCGTCGGATGCTGCAAAGGAGGCGGTGTGGTTGCGCAAGTTCATCTTGGAGCTTGGCGTAGTTTCCTCTGATACTCCCATCCCGTTACTCTGCGATAACACGGAAGCCATTGCCCCAGAAAAGGATCTCAGATGCCATCAAAAGAGCAAGCACGTGGAAAGTAAATACCACATCATTCGGGAGATTCAAAAGCGTGGTGATATCATCATCATCAAGGTGGCCTCTGCCGACAACATTGCTGATCCTCTTACCAAACCTCTGACACAGAAGGTTTTCGACCAGCATGTAATGAGTATGGGTTTAAGGATTGTTACTGAGTGGTTTTGAGGGCTAGTGGGAGATTGTTAGACATGTGAGCCCTGGGCAAACCATTCTTACAATAAATGTTATTGTAAAATATATGTTTATCAATAAAAGTTATTGATGTTTCACTCCCTTTCTGAAATTAAATGAATGAATGCACTATAAGGTCCCTTTATACAATTAGGGTTATGTACCATGGCCTTCTTGATGAGCATATAGTTGTTGATTCATTAAATGAATCATATGCGCTGGTGTTTGGATGAATATCTAAGGAGTTAGATAGAGGACTCACCAAGCACCGTTAAATGATTATTAAGAGATGATCTCCAGCATGAGTAGGAGATGACAATTCTTTCTCACATAGGTTGGTATTTGACTGACCCTTTGATGCAGGTCCTTTGTATGGGAATAGTGATTCGGAGGTGTCAGATTAGTTAGGTCAATGGGTTGACTTAACGAGATCGAGATAACCTAAGTCCTATGTTGAATGCTGTCACAGCATAGGCACACATCCTATGACCGGAGACAGATGTATTGCTATATGTCTGAGTATGTACATTTGGCAGACCGATATGTTGATGGCCTAACCAAGGTCTATACACCGGCGAGCTGGTGTGCATATAAGGGCATATGAGTAATACGATCTCTCAAAGGGATCATACAAGTTCACTTGTGAACCGGGAGACACAAGCTCACTCATGAGGTATTGGGACCGATCAAATTCCATGCATGGTCGTTGTGCTTTGCAAGCATGACATGAATTTAAAGGTATGATATATGCTTTGGTAAAGCATATGATCGATGCCAACTCCCAATGACCAAGATTGAGAAACTTAGTGATCAAACCCTAAAGAAGAGTGAAAAATTGATCTTGGTCTTCGGGTTGATCATGGATCTTCCAGTATGCAGGATGTAAAGGTATTGGGAATACCTGAGGGTGATGTGATCATAAACGATTGTATATGACGCTTCCATTCCGAGGGAGTGATGAAACAGGTCTGGATTTTAGTGACTCCTTTCAGTAGAGAAGCAATCTGATCTTAGTCCAAGTGTTGGACAGGTCTGAATGAGATTCAGATGCAATGAGAAGATTAGATTTGCGGTCTTGATTTAATCAAGCATATGTGGGAGGTTTGTAAGATCTGGATTTGAGATGAAATCTCAACATCCAAGTCACTATACATGGAACAATACAATCGCCATGTCCTTATCTCCAAGTATCTGCGGAGAAAGCACATTATTCTTGAAGGAGTTCAAGAATAATTCATTTGATGAACTACATATCCAAGCAAGAAGAACTTGATGAATAAATGAGATTTAATTATCAAACATAATATGAATGAGATTCATATTGTGAGAATATTTATCCAAGATAATTAAATAGGATTTAATTATTAAGGATTAGAGAATGTGGATAACACTATCTATAATATTTGTATATCATAAATATGATTTATAATATACATATATATTGAAGAGAGAATTTATGTAAATAGCATTTGTTAATTAATAATGTGGATTGGATTCACATTAATTAATTAATTGGAAATGTAATTTACAAATTAGTTTGGGTTGTGAATATGATTCACATATTTTTCAGTGGCATGATTGAAATATTCACAAATTAATTTGGTCGATAATTTTGTGATAATGGTCATTACGAAATTAATTAAGAGATAATGGATAGGATAATGAGGAGATAAAAACACCACAAAAAGGTGGCGTGCACCATGGGTGATGCCACCTATTTTTAGGTGATTTATTTATCTCCCCATTATCTCTATCCTATTATCTCTTGATAATTAATTTATGTTGATTTAAATTGTGTTGATAATGTTGCAACATATATTTAATTTAAATATAAATTAATGTTGTTGGTTTTAACCAACAACAATCATGATCATTGATTAACACATAGACCACTATGGCCGTTGGATCTATGTATCCCATGGATTGAGATACATTGGATCCTAAACTAATATAAAAGGAGGGCTAACCTAGCCTTTCAAGGTACATCACTAAGAGTTGTAGAAGCCTACTACTCTCTCTCTCTCTCTCTCTCTCATTCTCGCCCTCGCTCTCTCTCTTCTCCAAGAGGTGGCCATCCACTTTGTGTTGATAAGGAGAGACTCTCGCCTTCATCTTCGACGACTCGAGGATCTCCATCTTCTTTGGGGTTGGTTGCTCTAAAGGAAGACGTCGGATTTCGTTTGATGAAATCAGGGGATTCATTGCTTGGATCTTCATCGAGGATTGCGGGAGGAACATGTTTCATCATCGCGCCCGCAAGTGCATTCTTCGTGGATCGGACTTAAGATGGTGAGTACCATTTCGGCTTCAACGGACGAGATTAGATCTCCTGAGGAGATCCAGCGGTGGAGCTTCTGTCGATCCAAAGGTTGCTGCTGATCTGGGTGCGGGCACACGATCGAACAGCCTAAAGGGAAGGTAGAAGAACAAATTAAGAACTCAGCTGGGATGAGCTACGATCAGCCCTTCCTCGCACCTCCAGCCACTTGGGAGTTCCGGTGCTGGTGCAAAACAAATCTCTCCCTCCTCCGCATTGGGTGGTGGTCTCAGAAGGTCCACTGGAGTTCCAACGAGTTCGATCAAGGTAGAGGAAGCAAGGAGGCTTAAGGTGCCTCTTCCTTGGTTAAAATCGACTCGCAAGGAGTCATTTGGCCCTCCAGATCCTACAAGAATCTAAGGCACACAGAAACCAAGATTTTGGGGATCTTATTACATTTGGGTGAACGTAGATGAGGCGTGGCAGTGACAACTCCGACGAATGGCAAAGTAGGAGTGTCATTTTCCTTATCTGATCGAGATTAGGGTGAATGACTAAGCCTAAGCGTAGAGCAAGTGAATGGGAAGAAGATAAATGTGAATGCAGAGGCGAAGGTTGGTCGGAGTGATTGGAAACAATAGGTAAAGCTGGAGCTCCGACGAGATATTTTTTTACAAAAAACAAAATAAAATTTAATGAAATAAAATGAAAATCTACTCTATTTCTATGCTAAGGAACGAAAAGAACGAGAAAAAGAGGGCTTACCTGACCTACACTGGTGCAGAGTGGAGCTCGTTGATCATGTGGTTTCATCACTAGATTAAAAATTTTAATTTCCGCCGTATCTAGCGACTAGTGCAACTAGTCGTCCCGATCGCATACGATGCGATCAACATGCTTCCGTGATGCGCTTGAGGATTCTCAATATCCTTCAGACTATCCATCCATCTTTGTGTCAAATTTTTTTATTTTTTTTATAATTTAACAATAATTTTTTAAAAATGTCAATGGATAGTCATTGTAGTTGATATTCCTTGCAAATTTAAAGAATGAAACAATGAATAATATTCGTTATCATATTTAACTATGAAAGATTTAGAGATAAACATTCAATTATTCTTTACCATAGGTTAACTTTGTTATTGTTTTAGCAACTTTACCTGATATTATGAGGATTTTACTTATTATTAGTTTGTTTTGATGATATGTCTTAAGAGACTTGGATTATTAATTCATTTTGATGGCGATCGAGTTGTCGCCAACATCACTACCTTCTCCCTCCTTCGCTCATATCATTGTCACCAACCACATATGCGCACCACTAGTTTCGATCGTGCCACCACCACTGCCATCATCTACACCTCCCCTACCATCACTCATTCGCGCCCCCATTTTTGACACCGTGTATTGCTGAACTGCTGCAACATATGCAAAGATGAGGTGATGCTGCCGTCTTTCTCCATAATAAGCTATTTTCAAAAGAACTAGAATTTTTAAATCAATGACAAGCACAATGACAGGTAGGGATGAAAACGAATATGAATGTATTCGTATCCGATCCGCCATTGTATTCGTTTTATACATATTTTGACATTCATATTCGTTTTAAAATGGATGTGGATATGGATATCACTTTGACATTCACTAATATTCGCACTAGTATATTCATTTTTATACATACATATGGTAATATATTTAGTCATAATTGTATGTAACAATATTTATGGTATGTTGATATAATAGTTATGAAAATAATATGTATGATATACCTATTTTATGCGTAAATCATCCTAAATATATATACTTTTGTTAATCTATCAAAATATTTTTATTATTATTCGTATCCGATTCATATTTATTTTTAAGGATATGGTATACATTTTTAATATCCGTCAATATTCGTATCTACATTCGCATTCGTATTTTAAAATAGATAAGAATATAACAAATTTATTTATATTTCAGTTTCCGATCGATTTCATCCCTACATTGGCTAAATATAACATGGATGCCATGATGTCTCTCATTGGTGGCCACGTAGGATTCATGTGAGTTGTGAGGCAGTGGACTGGCAATGCCCTGTGATCAGGCCTGACCAAATTGCGGGCCGGCCCGACCCATTAAAAAACCTTTGTCCAAGGCTTGCCCATGGATCGGCCCATGGTCCATTTTGATCCTTTTCCATTGATTTTTAATGGTATTTAATACATATATATGATTTTATTAATACCAACTACATTTTATATGATTAATATATGTAGTTTACATGTTACTTGACATGTAAACTATTGAATTTTTACTTAAAACTAATGTCACAAATGAAAAACTTAAAGCATATCATATTAATACATATATAATTTGACATATATTTATATATTTTTTATTTTTTGTGAGTCAGACCGGACCGTACCATGCCTAAATCTCGAAGCTTAAACCCGAGCCATGAACAGGTTGTTGTGCGGACTGGGCAGGCGGGAACTGTGATATCCCCATTTATAGGAGTCCCCTCACTCCTGCACACGGTTGAGGGAGATGGAGTGCAACGGCGAAGGGGCAGTGGAAGGAAAGTGGAGGTTTTCCCCCAAAAGGGACGTCCTCGCTGCCTCGGACATCACCATCCGAACGGTGAAGACCATGGTCGAGTCCAATCTTCCCCCGAGCTCACCCCGGGGGACGATCCCTCTCGGCCACGGCGACCCCTCGATCTTCCAGTGCTTCCGCACAGCACCCGAGGCCGTGGAGGCCGTGGTCGCCGCGTTACTATCCGGGGAGTTCAATTGCTACTCTCCCACGGCAGGCGTCGTCGCAACAAGGGGGTAACCGCCTCTCTTATCCCCCCTGTTATTCTTGGAGACCCTCTTGAGCATACACATCATACTGATCGTATCTAAGTACTTATTTGACTCATCTAACTTTCATGTGGACCCAAACACTTTTTAGAGCTCTCAAATGCATACATGCGCCTTTTTTTCTAATCGGCACAAGGAATCGAATAAAAAGATCCAGAACAAACAAAAAAGAGCCGGGTTTTATCTGATCATCCACATCAGTTTTAGCGATAGTTGAAGTTAATGAGGTGGATGTCACATTCTTTAAGGTTTACGATGGGTTCCTCCAACCAAACTACAAAGTTTGGGGTTAGAGCACCAGAAAAGAATTAATGTGCTAACACTTTATTCTATCTTGATTTTGATTGGGGCGGTTATGTTGAACTAACGCAGAAGAAGTTAATGTTTCCTACCTAGTCGGGGATGTTGATGAAAGTACCCTGAAAAACCTCTTTGCACCTGGCTTTCCAAATTTACCACCAAGCTGTATCCAACCTGGATTTGAGTATCTAAACGTCTTTTTTCTCTTTCCTTGTTACATGGGATCAAGAAGGTCCTGGGTGATCATGGAGTTTAAGGTCTTGATGGATAGTTTTTTTATATAATTATAGTCTCCAAGGGCGTGTTCTGTTGTTTTCTTGTTGGATTCACATAAAAAGAAGCAGTTCACCTTCTGGATCCTGAATAACGACAGATTTTCTTGGCCCTTGGGTTATAATTTTGTCATGGTAAAGTAGCCGCCAAAAAATTGAAACTGTAGAGTGAAAACATTGTAACCAGAAAGTCTTGTGCAATTTGAAGGCAACTCCCCCATTTCGCAGAAGTTCGTGATGTTTTTTACGTATAAAGGGGTTTAATTTTGACATAGAGATCTGTGCCAAGATAGAATGGGGATCTATGCCGATCCTCCATGATCTGAGTTTCGTAAAGGAGAGATGACCCAACTCTATGTTTTATAGCTTGTAGCCAGTTATTTCTTGCATTTATCATGAGCAGTCCATTCATTAAAAGTGTATTCTAGTTGTTTAATAACTTCCAAAGATTTAGGCATGGAATTTATGATGGAGGATCGTTGTTTAGGCTAGGTTACTATACCAAAAGTGTGAGTTTTCCCTTGACATGGTCATCTTTGAGCAAATTTGTCAAAGTTGATGTAACCTGGTTTTCGCCGACCTCCTGAAGTTGGAGTAGTTGGTCAAGTCAGTCATAGAGAGTGATGGTGGTTTACCTCAAGAGATTATTGCTTTGACTAATGTCAAAATAAAGGGCTTGTTATTCTCAAGTATTATAAGCAATCATTATTTTGGTAAGCATCTATTTGTTGAAAGATTTGAGCGAAGTGATTCCCCATCTGCCATTGATCTAATACGGCTGTTTTTTCCCCAAGCTACCATGCGGCATTTCTTGGAGTTTGTATTTACATTCTTGAGGAAGTCATGCCTATATTATCTGTGGCTAGGAGTATTTATGTGGGGTTTCAAGCAAGATTGGTAGATGAGTTATGAGTGACATTCACAAGGAATAGAGCAGGATTATTCTGGATAGTAGGGACCAATATCATTGGCTTCCAACTGCCAAGTTTAGCCAAGAATTTGTCAACGATGTGCTGCAAAACATCAGATCTTAGCTAATCTGACGATATAGGTAGGCCTAAATATATAATTCATTGAATACTCATCAGGTTGTTTCCTAAGACACTAACCACGCTGTCAGTATTTAATTGAAAGCTGCAAATTAATCCAAGTTAGTTTGTAACCTTGAAAGAGATCTGAGAAGATTTTAGAGGCTCTCATTAACTTTAAAATGCATCCCAAATCAAATTGTACGAATTATAGATTTGTAATTTGATGATCCGAGAATTTATTTTTGAATCCCTAAATGTGGTTTTTCTCTACTGGTTTCTCATACCGTCCAACAAATTCTGGATATCGAGATAGAGAAGGGGAGATAATGGATTTTACCTGGACAAACCCTTCTATTTTGTTTAAAGAAACCGCCTAATGCATCATTTATATTGATCGAGATAGCGAAGGTTTTGAGTATAGAATCAATTCATTTCCAGAATTTTGATGGGCATCCAGAATGATTTAGGGACTGAAGAATGCGATCTCAGCTCAAAATGTCAAATACTTTTCTAAAACCTAAGTATGATGCCTTTTGTAATTTATTTCCAACCTGCCACGACTTCGGAAGCAAAGCAATCAACTGCTAACGTATCCTTTAAAAAACATATTGTGATGGTGGAATAATCTCGTTTAGTTTAGGCTGTGCAAAACAATCAACTGCCGATCTATCCTTTAAAAAGTACACTGTGGTGTTGGAATAATCTTGTTTACTTTAGGCATCTGTTCGTTTGAATTATGAGGATAATAATGAGACTGCTTGCTTTGTGATTTTCTATCATCCGATGGTCCACTGCTTTGTAAATAAGAGATTATAGAGTTATCTAGAAAGCTTAGATTTCTAGAGTTGAACTCATCGGAATACATATAATGTAAGATATCCATGTCGTGTTTTAGTGTATGCTAAAAACTTTTGATACATTCTTAGATGAAATCACCAAGTCCCATGGATATAGGATGTTTTAGCCGCCTAGGACCATGAGGGTTTGTCTGTGGCCATGTTTTTAAAGGGATTTTTTCTCTTGTACCCTTTCGAGATTTTGCGACTACACTTACGCCCCTACCTTTTTTTGCAATAATATTTCTGCACCCAATAAAAATATCAAATAACATATTTGCCCATGTGGTTAGTTGTCATCCCTTCCCCTCTCAAATGGACCTTAGAAGTAAGGAGATAAGAGTAATATGCTCTTTTTCAACTCTCCATTATCTTCTTCCTCAACCCCCAGTGACCCCTCCCATCCAAGCCCGCCCTCCACCATCGTCTCATTTGCCTCAAGCTCCCTCTCCGAGCCCCATCCACCCTACCCCTTGGCTCTCCCAACGCCACCTCATTTCCTCCTCTATTGCCAATACACCTTATGATCCACCCCTTTCTCGTCCATGAACACCACCCACATGCCACAACCTTCCCCCTCCACCTATCTAACACCACGCGATGCACTGTCACTTGCAACGACATCATCATGCACTTCACCTCGGCGTTTGCTAACAATTTCATCGTGTCGTCCCACCTCCCCTTAGAGCTGAAGGTTTTATCCCAAATGTTGGTTCCCACAATATGGTCATACAAGAAGTTGTAGATTCCACATTAGCCTCCGGGAGGTCATTCTTGAAACTTGTTTGCTAGCGGAGGATTACAAACTTGTAGGTCGTCTTTTTTGACCAGCGAATAAGAACTGTTGGTGAAGGCGGTGTCCTAGTTGGTTCTTGAGATGTAAAAGGCATGGGGCACACATGTGGAAATCGGTGTTGATTGAAGAGCCTCCACCAAAGACGTGTGTGTGGGCAAGGAAATGTCGTCATTGGATGAAGGTCTAGCAGTGGAGGGTTGAGGATGGGGCAGACAGGAAATGAGGAGAGGTGGGTGGTGTTATTGGGGTAAGGATAGTCATTGCGTTCGTGGAGTATATTGTAAGTATGTCAAAACGTGGTGGCGAAGGGGCAGCCAGCGAGCAGCAACACCTCCATTGATTATGATACAGTGGTAGGAGGAGCAAGTGGAGGAGCTTCTGACAATGCCTCTTTGATTGAAGGAGAATCATTGGAGGAGAAGGGGAGGCAGTGGCAAATGGTATGGGCATGTAGTCAGGTCTTAACCAGATCTTTAATTGAATAAACCATGATGGTCCGGTTTAAGTTAATGGTGCAAGAAGGTAAGGGTACACGTGTTGGAGAAAAGATAGGGCCATAAGTGCAACTGCAAAAAGTCGGAAGGCACAAGTGTAAAAATCTCTTAAATAAATAAACTAACATCTAATTGATTCCTTGGTTCAGAGAAGAAGCAATGTTAATCAATTATTATTAACCTGAATGCATTTTTTCCTGTTTGTGAGGATCTCACTATAGCACCTTCTATTTCTAATAGTCCATGAACTAGATCTGAATCATTCTCAATGAATCCATAAGAAGTGATCCTTTTTTTATCCGGAGTCCAAAGATCTTGAAAAGCCTATCCAGCAGAAAAACTCAAACGATAACGAAGTATTGTTAAGTTCTTCGTATTCGTTACAAGTTCAAAGTACCACTTGTACGAATAACAATGACTTTCCTTCCTTGATTTCTTTTTCATATAATAAGATAGATACCTATTTGATAGAAAAGTATCTCATGATCATGTATAATAGCTTGTAATAATCTCATTATCTTTCAACAAGGATTAAAGATAGGGTAACACCTTTTTTTCATATATGTAATTATCCATATGCCTCTCTATTCATATTCTAAAATTAATAAGAATTTAATAGTACCTGTATGAATAACTACATCAGGCCATTTGCATCCCAATTTTACATCAATAGATGTTTAAAAATGAATTTAAAGATCTATTTTTATATTTTGTAAAACCGATGGAACTTGAATACACTCTTTTAGACTAAAGTCAGTATCCCCCATTGAGAATTCCAAATACAAAAGAGAATCAATGTCAGACCACCAAAAAAGGGTTTGCAAGGTGCAACCATGTGATGTGTAAGTTAGTTTCTAATCCATTTCAAGATCCGACTTCACAGTTGTTCGATATTAATAATTGTTATTGATAGGCTTATGAGCCCATTTAATTGATCTTGAATGCTTCGGTTGTCCGTAGGTGGCACATGATTATGGACTCATTAATAAACTTCTTAAAATTAGGTTTATTCAGAATCAACATTGGAAAAAACGTTCTTGCATAAATAAGCATAACATCTTGTTAAGTGAAAATTGGGCTTGCATAGCTAAATGCGTGAGGAGATATGGTAACAAGAAAAAGAAAGATTTCTTGCATCATATACATTATTTTGATATCTACTCTTTATAGGAAATTATTTTTTTAATATTATTATTCTTACCATTTAGCCAACCCTACTTAATGTGGGAAAAGGCTTTGTTGTTGTAGTAGTATTATTATTCTTACATGACATTATTATTTTCACTCTTATGATTAATCACCTTTTCTTTCCAATGGTATGAAATACTAAAGTCATGTAACTACAATTGCATTATAATCTTGGATTAATTCTGAAATATATAGATGAAAGAGAGATGGAGAGATTTTCAACTTATCATAAGATTGATTCTTAATTGTACATGCAGTTACTGGATACTAGTCAAAATGAATATATGCAGTTAACATTTAGAATATAAATAAAGAACAATAAATAAATGTAATTTTTCAATGTCCAATATATAGTATATTTCTATTCCACAAAATTATATTGAGATGATACACTGCATTTGAGCTTTTGTAAAACTTCCTCTAGAACTGCACTTGTGATATCTCACTTCCATATGTAAGCTTGATTAAAAATTCGAAGGTACAATGTGTACGAAGTGAAGTGCAGATTAAGCACACATATAAGCAAGAAAGCACCAATGACAACAAAATATTTACATGGTTTACGCATTAGTAGGCTACATGATTGGCAACGGTATTGAGTCTTTCGCAATATGGTGGAAACACTATAGGACATAAGATGATTGAAAGTTCTAATCTTGTGGTGGTTTATATATTACCTCTATATAGATGGATCCCTAAATGTGAATACAAATAGGATCCATGTTCCACTGCAAATAGATATCAAATCCCGCTACAAATAAGATACGAATCCCAATGCAAATAAGATCCAAACCCTAATACAAATAGGATTGGTAGGATTCAAGATATTTAAACAATCTTCACTGTCAATTGAATCTTCGATAATAGAATAGCAACTGCTAGATCTCTCCATCACCTTCCCTCCACAACAGGGGCAGAACCTGGAATTTCATCAAGGAAGGGCAAAGTATACAACTATTATGTATGCTTAAAATGGGAAAAATATATGTATTTTCGAATGCTATTATTTTTAAATAGATAGTTTCTATCAATGTCATATACCCAACCTCTTTGATAGACAATAATTGAAGGTGATAGACGCCCCAAAGTAAAGATATAACATGTCATTGATCTCATGATTCTCATCCCACAATATCTATGGTATATTTGAGTATATTGAAAAATTCATTTGACTATTTGCTAATGCTCGTTCTTTGGATATTCCATGAGTATGCTAATGATGCTTACAACATAAGAGATGTGATTTTGTTCATACCATGATATACATAAGATTCCGTACAATAAATAGGAATTCTTGATATGTACTCATTCTTTATATTAGCAAAAAAATACTGAAAGTGAATTTTTATAGTAGTTCTTGATATGTACGCATTCTCTATATTAGCAAAATATATTGAAAGTGATTTTTTTATAGTAGACGTCGTACACAAGGGTTTTGTTGTGGACATTCCAAATCTCTTCATGGACTTCTTCATATTTTTTAGATAATAAGAGTATTCCTGTTGAATGATCCCTCATTATTTCTATCTTCAAAATAATTTTTGCCATACTAAGGTCCTTCATACTAAACTTGATATTCAATGATGATCACTAATGTGATATGCATGGAAGCATATTAACTCAGATCGATCAATTTAAGTCCTTGAGACTACGGATCAAAAACAAGAACAACCTTAGTTCTGTCCAACCAACATATACTCAACCAAATATAAAGGACATGGGAATTGAAACAAGAAAAGCCATTCAGGTGAATATCTCGATCAGAGTCGTCCTGACTAAGGATTTCAACTGACCGAATCTTTAGAGCCTATCCAATATACAAGATTCTTTCAACAATGGCATCTCCTCCTCAGTTACTCCTTGTAGTTCAAGAAAAACTCTGGAATTAAACACTCCTTCCATACATGAAGAGGATTCTCACATCCTAGATAACTCATACAATAATAATATTTGAAATTCAACCTCTAGTATTAAACTTCTCTTCCATACTCGAAGAGATTCTCACATCCTATCATAAACGACTCATACTATAATAAAAAATGTACTAAGCCTTCTCCCACTATAAGTAGGGTCGGCTACATGGATTCTTGCTCAAATTCATGTTGAAAGATTCGACTATTTTTTATGCTGGCCGTTGACTACCTAACGCTACCCCTGCAAGAGTGGGATTTGAACCATGGTCTTTTGTGTAGTAGACACACTGTACTACCACTAGACCATTGAGTGGGTACTATGACGCATACTATAATAAAAAAATGTACTAAGCCTTCTCCCACTATAAGTAGGGTCGGCTAAATGGATTCTTGCACAAATCCATGTTGAAAGATTCGACTATTTTTTACGCTGACCGTCGACTACCTAACGCAATCCCTACAAGAGTGCGATTTGAACCCTGGTCTTTTGTGTGGTAGACACATTGTACTACCACTAGACCATTAAGTGGGTACAACTCATACTATAATAATATATGAAATTCATCCCTACCACTTCAAAGTATATTTGATGTAGTATATTCGAGATAAAGCGAAGAAAGATCTTACAGATCACTTTGTGCAAGGTTGAGACTTGAAGCACGATGTGCATAGATTCTTTTCTCGAAGAGATTGGAATTTAATGCAAGTGAGAAACTTTCTTATTTGCACTTAAAAAGAATGTAAAGAGCGTAGAGATGGTAGTTAAATGTTGATGAAATAAAATGAATGAATGCCTTTTATAAGGCTTCAAAATAATCATGTAGGGTAATTACGGGATGTTGAAAAATTAAAGTGTTGGTTAGCCAAAATAATTATTGCTACTCAACATGAATACATATGCATAAATTATTCGAGCAATTTTTTTGAATTGCTTGAAAAAAAATTGGTTGATGGTTAAGTGATTGATGAGTTGACCATTCATCAACATTAGTTGACTTATCAAAGTCATCACTCATCAGTAGGCTACACGAGAATTAGTCAATTGGAGATCTAGTTAGTCGATTGATTTATCACGTATATGCATTAAGTTTTGTAATGAAAGTTTCTGGTGGATGAAACATGGGTTCGTCACTCCCTATACTTAAGTTTTGCTAGTCCCTTAGGAAACACTTATTCGAAAAAAGTGTGCAGATGGGAGTGAATTAAAATTGAGTTCCCGACAAAGTTTATTGAACAAGAAACATGTTCAACGATCTAGATGCTTTTTAAAAGGTTACCTTCTTGCATATGAAGTGAGAACAGACGTTACTTTAACAACAATTTGTTGTTTAGAGATTTCTTCATATAAAACTCTCAAATCTCAACCATAAACTTGCGATGGTCTTCTCATCAGTGTCCTCAACAATAATCTCGTATGCTGGGAGTAGCATAATTGTTGAGTGTACCTTTTCTGCATTTACTAGCAACTTCGAGAGTTTGATGCCTTAGTATCGTCTTTCTCTAACAAAGCCATATGTTTTATTACTTGAGATGAGTGACCTGCCAGAGGCAAAAGTAATTTCTGATATATTGTCGATGAATTTGTCGATCTTCATATTCTGTGACATCGATTCCTTCTTACTTCAAATGAACTCACTGCTTTAATACCGATTTATTGTATATAGTAAAAGTTTGGACATAGATCAAACACGATGATAAGCAAGTAAGAACAACAACATAAGATTTACTATATTCCTTGGTAATTGATCTATGTATGTGACTGCTGTGGAGAAGAGAGACGAATCGGATATCTATTCCATAGGGTCAGGGTCTCTTATATAGAGTGAAAATCCTAGAGAGTACATGAGGAAAAATACATAAATACCCCTGAGGGGTTATGGAACCCGAAGGATTAAAGGTTACAGAACGCGAAGGGTCATAGGTTACGGAACCTGAAAGGTTATGAACATAAATGTAAGTATAACAACTCTAACACCCCCTCGAAGTTTGAGCATATCTGTTGATCTTGCCCAACTTGGATGCTAAGTACATGAGGCGCTTCCTTTGAAGTGACTTTGTGAGGATGTCTGCAAGTTGAATTTCAGTGGAGATATGTGGAATGTTGATTCGTCCTCCGCGTACTGCATCACAAATAAAATGGCAATCAACTTCAATGTGTTTTGTCCTCTCATGGAAAACTAGATTGGTGGCGATGTACGCGGCAGACTTGTTGTCGTAGTATAAGGGTACATGTCGACTGATATGCCAAGTTTTGTTAAGAAAGAGACAAGCCATGCGATCTCACAGGTGGCCTGAGGCATTGCCCTCTGAAGACTACTGTCTGCTTCTTGCTTTGCCAAATGCCAATGTTATCCCCAACAAACATGGTGTATCCTGTAGTGGATCGACGGTCCTCAGGAGAGCTAGCATAGCCAGAATCCGTATAAGAGGAGATATTAGTGTGCACATTTACCTCATAGAAGAGTCCACGTCCGGGAGATTCCCTCAAATATCGAAGGATCAAAAGATTATCCTGTCAGTGACTGTAAAGAGGCTTCTCCATATGCTGACTAGGTCTGCTCACAACATATGATATATCTGGCCTAGTAACAATGAGATAGAGTAATTTTCCCACTACGCTTCTGCACCGTGTTGCTTCCTCAGAAGCTAGATTAGTAAATGTTGAACATTTTCTCACTTCTACAGGGATGCTAGATGGCTTGCATCCTAGTAGTCCTGCTTAAGTCAGAATATCGAGGCAATACTTCTTCTATAAACAAGATTCACTTATCTTCAAACAAAATTCACTTATCTCAAAATAAGGTCCAATTATGCGGATAAGGATTTGTAAATATGTATGTATATGTATGTATATATATGTTTATCGAGCTTTTAAAGAATCAAACTTGAGCGAACTTATGATTTTTAGGTTCGCTTCATTTATTTAATCGAGCCTAAACTTGTGTTCAGGTTCAGTTCGTTTATTCCGGAATCAAATCTGAATCGAACTTTTAGCGAGCCGAACTTGAGCGATATCGAATTTTAGAATTTTCTGACACCCCTAATGGTTTCCTCTTGCTCCACATGACTAGGGTTACCCTTAAATCTGTATTGTAGTCTTCTTGTTCTTGATTATGCACTTGCATTTTATATCGTTCTATTATTTCTATCGAGGTTTATTTTCCTTTATTTTGATTATTTTTATTTTGAGTGCTTGATGATTGTCTGGGGTTCTTAAAGATCTTAAATTTTATGGAAGATCGTTGCACCAAAAAAAAGAAGCTACATGAGGCATGGCAAAAAGGAGGACAAAAATGAGTGCCTTCTTAACTAGCACAATTTTCTTAATAGTTGTGTTTGGGCATGCAAATAGACATGAAGAAAGCCCAATTGGACCTTACCATTCGAGTGAGGCTACTCGATGGTGAAGGCAACTTGACTTAATCATCTCTGTGATGCCAAGAAAATAACGAAGTTGGCTGAGGTCTTTCGTGACAAAGACCTTCTAGAGGAAGGTCTTGGTCTCTTGAATACCGTCTACATCATCTCTGTGACAACCATATCATCAACAAAGATAACAAGAATGACCGTACCAGTAGATCGTCGTCTAACAAAGAAGAGTATTCAGATGTTGTCCTTTGAAAACCAAGTGTGTTGATCCCTATAGTGAGCCTGTCAAACCATGCCCTGGGGCTCTGCTTCAGGCCACAAATGCCCTTGTGTAGTTGATATACATTCTCCCCCTCAACTGCATATCCTAGCGGTTGCATCATGTAGACCTCCTCAAGATCTCCATAAAGAAATGTGTTCTTCACATTAAGTTGATAAAGGGGCCAAGCCTTGTTGGCAACAACCGAGAGAATGGTACGTATCGACCCCATTCCGGCAATGGGCGAGAAAGTCACAAAATAATCAACTCCAAAGGTTTGTGTGAAACCTTTGGCAACGAGTCTGGATTTCAACCTGTCAATAGAATCATCAGGCGGTTGTTTGGTCATGAAGACCTATCGGCAAGCCACAGTGCGAGCTCCCAGTGGGTACAATACAAGATTCCACGTGTCCTGGAGGTAAGTGCATCCATCTCCTTATCCATGCTCTATCGCCAACCATGATCCTGCATTGCATTGAAATGATCTCTTGGAACAGAAATATCATTCAGAGCATCTGCAAATCTCTTGTCACAGCTAGATAAACCATATGCAGAAGTAAAATGTGATATAGGGTGATACGTACATTGCCTTTTTTGCTCTCACAGAGCTATATAAAGTTGCTTAGGTACATCCGGGGCAGCAGTGGTGGGAGCACTCGAAGTGGTCATATCATCCTACATAAAAGGGACATGCAAAGGTACATACACTGATTTAGAAGGTATAGATGTATGCTAGCGAGTACAAACAATTGGTGGAGGAGGGAGGCCCAGAGGAATGTCACTCATAGTCTGTGTTAAATAACTTGTTTGCTCAAAGAAGGTGACATCAGCAGACACATAGTATCGACATCCAACATGATCATAGCAACGATAACCTTTCTGGGTACGAGAGTACCCAAGAAAGACGCATTTGATGGCACGGGAGGATAATTTGTTAGCTGCATGGAAGTTATGAACAAAGATAATTCATCTAAAAATTCGCAGAGGTATGGGAAAAGAATACTCGATGGGGTAAAGTAAGGAAAATGGAGTTGCCCTTCGAGAACAGACGAAGGAACATGATTGATGAGATAACTGCAATAAGGATAGGATCTCCCTAATCGTTTACGAATACTCATTTGACTAAGAAGAGATATGCAAACATTTAACATATATCAGAGTTTCCTTTAGTATGGACATGATTTTTGGTGAACAGTTCCCTGGGACGCAAAGAAAGAGGTCAAGTCCTGTTGGGTTAACTCAAGAGCATTGTTAGTACGAATGATCTTAACAGTGCTAGAAAAGAAAGTTTTAACATATTGAAAGAAGTTTCTGACAATTTAATTAATTTCCGAACGCTTTTTATTAGGTATACCCAAGAAGATTGACTATAATCATCAACGAAAACTATAAAATAGAAATGACCACTTAATGTACGGATCAGACAAGATCCCCAAACATCACAATGAACAAGATGAAAAGCAACAATACTACGAGACTCTGTATGAACAGGAGACGAAGCTCGATGGTGTTTCCCGAACTCACACGCCTCGCACCGAAAGGGCTTCAGAGTAGAGAGTTCGGGAAACATTATGGAGATGGCCTTGTTAGAGGGATGCCCAAGGCACAGATGCCATAGGAACGGATCTTCGGAGATGGACGCAACACCAACAGAATTGGAGTCCGAGGGTATGTTAAGATAATATAGGTCGTTCTTCTCATGACCCCCACCAAAAATATGCTTCGTTCGAATGTACTGAAAATAACAACAAGACTCATCAATATCACACAAGAACGAAGCTCAACACAAAACTTGTAAACTGACAGCAAGCTAAGAGGAAAATTAGAAGCACGATGAACCCCAGAAAGTCGGAGCTTGGAAGAGAATTCCATAGTTCAGACAATAGTAATCGGTGATTGAGTCCCATTGGCGACTCAAATTGACTTCATAGAGGTAGATGGTACGAAAGAGGTGAGCAAACTACCTTCTCCAGTGAGATGAGTAGAGGCACCAGAATCAATAATCCAAGCTGGAGCACGAGTGACAACATAGTTGGCTATTGTACCTAAAGGAATAGCCAGAGCAGTAGTGGTAGTGTTACTACTAGTAGTAGGCCCTAGAGTCTGAAGGATTTGCATCAGGCGGGAGTAATATGCATCATTAAGATGAATAGTCTTGCCACTGGAGGTTGTTGTAGGTGATGCCTCTTCCACATCATAGGCATTATTGGCTTGATAAGAAGGTACGCCAAACTTCTGCCAACATTGTTCAATTGAGTGATTCCACCTACCACAGTGAGTGCATGGGGCAGTAGAGTCTCGCCCATGACCACAACCAAAGTCACGGTATCGTCCAGATTCCCATCCACGGCCACGACTTGGATCACTACCGTCTCCTCCTCGTAAGCCACATATGCCTTCTCGCCCTGATGAGGCGATGCGTGCAAAGTTCTTTGTTGAAGGTAAGACGGGAGGCCATGCAACGGATGTCTCGAGTTCCTCAAGTCGACCAAAGGTGGACTTCATTGTTGACAGTGTGTTTGATATAAGAAATTGCTCCTTCGCTGCATGGTATTTATAATGCAGGCCATTAAGAAAGCGGTATACCTGCTAGTTAGAATGCTCTTATATCTGTTTGGTGCAACATGAGGGTTGGAATAATGCAAGTTCCTCATACAGGTTGGATAGATGCATGTAGTACTCGATGAGGGTGGAATCACCCTGAGATGCGGACCAGATTCTCCTGTAAATCTCTGCAAGGCATGATTTTGTCTTATGGGAGTATGTTTGCTCAAGATCCTCTCATATTTCCTTGGTCGTATTTTTGTAAAGAAGATATGAGGCAAAGTGGGCTTCAACACTGTTGGTTATCCAACTGATAACCGAGTAGTTGTCTATATGTCAGTTGTCGTACTCTTTGTCCTTTTCATCTAAAGGGTCTTTGGTCAGAATGCAGAGTTTCCTCTGACCACCAATGAGCACTAGAAAAGATCGAGACCATAGCGTAATTTTCTGCGCCCCTGAGTTTGATAGTAGTGCCTTGCCATAATATTCGTGGCCAAGGACTTTGTCTCGATAGAAGAAGGTGCCATGGTGGTCTTAAAAAAGAAAGATCCCGTGATCAACTAAGGATGCTATAAGGGCTAAAAAATGCCCTATAACTCACGCTTACCCTTGAAGAAGGGCTGAAAAAAACCTCAACGGAAAACATATCTGGATTCCTGATAGTGGTCCGAGATGAGTTTTGGATCTCCAAAGAGACCAACGGGACCTGTGGAGGGTAGTTGTGGAGCTGACGACCTTTGTAGGAGGTCCTGGAAGAGTTGGGCAGCGCTAGCAGGAGGGTTGTTGGCCCCCGGGTGGCACTAGCAAGCCTCCGTGGGTTGATCCAGCACCACCGGTAGATGCTGGAGATGCTCCTTTGGGGTCGAGCTGCTGCTGCACTGGAGGTGATTGGAGACCTTGCGCGGGGCCCTAATTTGGGGAAGAGGGCCCCGCGCATACTTTTGCGAGGCTTGAAGGTGGTGGTGGGGATTTTAGGTTAGAACCCCGGTTTAGGACCGTTGCTCTGATACCATGTGGAGAAGAGAGACGAATCGGATATCTATTCCATAGGGTTAGGGTCTCTTATATAGAGAGAAAACCTTAGAGAGTACAAGAGGAAAAATACATAATACCCCCGAGGGGTTACAGAACTCGAAGGGTTAAAGGTTACAGAACCCGAAGGGTTATGGTTATGGAACCCGAATGGTTAGAAACATAAATGTAAGTATAATAACTCTAACAACTGCAATGGTGATTTTTAAGGGTATGGTAGGAGACAGGATGGCGAGCGGTGCGAGTGCGAAGGCGAGCGGTGCGAGTGCGAAGGCCGAGGGGAGTGCGAAGTGCGATCACCACGAGGGGAGGGCGAAGGGCGAGGGGAGTGCGAAGGGCGATGCGCGAGAGGGGAGTGCGAACTTTGGTGGGCGTGCGCAGTGCGCCGGGGACTCGAAGTTAGGCGGGAGTTCGTTGGCTGCGAAGGGGAAGGGGGTGGCCTCTCAAGGCGAAGCTGTTGCTGGCCGTGGCGGTGGTGAAGCTGAGGGTGAGTGTGCTCTTGTATCGCACAAGAAGGTGGCGAAGCGTTGCTTCAGGTGCGGGGTGAGGGGACATCTCGCTTCTCGCTGTCCCCTTCCTCCGAGTTGTTTTGCATGCGGGAAACTGAGGCATCGCCGCGTGTCTTGTTGGGTGCTCCGCGAACGCCGCATGATGCCGTCCAGGATGCCATCCTCGTCTTACAAGGTGCGTGCTTTGCATGGCTCTCGTTCCGGTCCTCTCGCTTGGCGGGAGGTTCGCTCTTACGCTCAGGTGGTGGATCCCCATTCCTGCTCGTCGCGGGAGGGCACCTTCGATGCGGGTCTTTTGGCTGGTGGTGCGGAGCTGCCTCGTCGTCCCCTGGTGGCGAGTGCGTTAAGATGGCGGCTGGTGGTTCGGCTGTCGGTGCAACGTCAGGTTCGCCTGGGGTGGTATCGGAAAAGCAGGTCTTCTTCGGTGTTGAAGTGCGTGGGAAGTTCTCGCTTGCGCGCGGGAAGGAGGATTTTGACGTGTCATGTCGCTCGGTGCTTATTGGGGTGGCACAGCGGTGCAACGTCGACTGGGAGGTTGTGAGGTCGCACATTCATATTCTTCTGGGGCCCCTCTTCTTAGGGGATCTGTTTATGTTGGATTCTTCTCATTGCTGCGTGCGTGGCCTATCCCCGGAGCAACGGGATAGGTTGCTGTCTGTTGGTTCTAACGACGACATTATTTGGAGGAGGACTCGCGTGGCTGATGGTGCATCTTCTTCCACTGAGGTCTGCCTCGCGGATATTTCTGGCGTTCCATTCTTATCTAAAACTGTCCCCGTTCTCTCCAAGGCATTTCGTCGGTGGGGGGAGATTCTGTCGATCATCGATGATGGCCTTGCTCCGGAGGCTGACTGGAAGTCTACTAGGGTCCTCTTTGAGTGCAGCTCGGGCTTCCTCAAAGATGCGCCAGGAAAGACCTTCTTCGGGTCCCTCAAGATTGGTTGGTGGCGGTTTAAGCCTGAGCTCTCCATTATCCTCCCTCCGCCGGAGGCTTCGAACCGGGCGGCGCTGGTGGAGGGTTCAGTTGTTTCGGCGATGCCGCTCGGTCCGGTGGCCGCGGGGCTGGAGCGCGACGCTTCATCTCCGCCGTGCCACGTGGAGCGTGATGTTGATTCTTCCGAAGAGTCCCTTTGCATGGCTGACGTGGAGGGAACCTTCGAGGCGACTTATCGTTTCCCGCGTCAATCGATTGCATCTCCTCATCTCCCTGACGTAGGGATACCCGAGGTCGATTCGTAATTTCTCTCTCCTCAGATTGTGTCGGCTCCAGCCTTGTTTGTTGGATTATCGGATACTTCCGCGGGTCTCGAAAGCTTGCGGGTAGGCGGACTCGTTCAGTTCGGATCTTGGCCGCAGGCCTTCCACCAGAATATCCGGGCAAACTCGCCCGACTCTTTGATGGTTCAATTCGAGGACTTGCGTCTCAATGTTGGCTCAGGTCAGGACTCTATGCTACTTGACTCTCCTCGGACACCGGTGCGAACTTCCCCTGTGCTTCATGCGGACTTCTCTTCTGTTATTCTTCCATCGGGAACCCATCTCTCAGGCGATGGGGAGGGCCCTTCCTTCAGACGTTTTGGGACAACTTACAGGAGGCGCACTCTTGCTGGCCATGGCGCTCGGGTGTTTCATTCTTGTGCCTCTTTACGGGAGGCTGTGGCGGAAGCTGCGGGCCTTCGCGGCCTGGGGGGAAACGAAGGAGGCCTTGGGGATGGAGGCCTTGGGGGGAACACCGGAGGTTTTTAATGAAGGTTCTCTCTTGGAACGTTCGTGGACTCGGGGATTTGGTCAAGCGTCGATCCTTGGGTTCGCGACTCTCAGAATGGTGTTGCGACATTGCTTTCATTCAAGAAACAAAATTGCGAGATGTGGATAACCTTACGTGGAGTTCTTTTGGCGCTGGTCCCTTTGATGATTTTCGAGCGGTGAATGCGGTTGGATCCGTTGGGGGTCTTCTTGTGACCTGGCGATCTCAATCGTTCTCCTTTAGTTCCATGCTTGTCGGTCGCCATATGATCTCTGTTGCTTTGAACCGGGTCGATTCCACTGATCTGATGGTTTTCTCGTGTATTTACGCACCTACGTGCCATATTTTGAGAAGGGAATTATGGGAGGATATGCGGGAAGCGGCTACTTTATTTAGGGGACTCCCCTGGATCATGGGTGGAGATTTCAACGTCACCATTCATTCTTCCGATCGGCCTCGTGGCAGGAGTGGGCACGACCCGGGATCACAGGATTTTCTCGACGTTATTGATTCCCTGGCGCTTTTTAACTTGGTTCCAAGTGACATTTCCTACACTTGGAGGAACAGTTCCTCTCGCTCTAGAATTGATCGGTTATTGGCTAATGGGAAGTCTATGGAGTGCTTTCCCCTTTGCTATGTTTCCTCTCGCCCCCGATCGTTCTCGGATCATTCTCCTATTATTTGGGACTCTGGCGATAGTATTCGTCCTCGGGACCTGTTTCGATACGAGAAGTGTTGGTTGTTGGAACCTAATTTCAAACAGGTCGTTCAGGACCATTGGACCAATGTTCACGTCTCCGGCTCTGCGGCGTCTAAACTTGATCAGAAGCTTGCTTTGCTTCGGAGGATGCTTGCGGACTTCAAAAGAACCTCCAGGCAGGCGCGGCTTGCTGTGCGCGCTGAGGCGGAGGAGCTTATTTTGCAATTGGATTCGATGGAGAATGAGCGTGAGCTCTCACTTGACGAACTTCGGAGCGCAATTCCGCTCACGCTCGGGTGCAGGAGGAGGACAAGAAAAGAACAATTGAATGGCGTCAGCGCTCGAGGTTAAAATGGATTAAAGAGGGAGATGCGAATACGGCCTTCTTCCACAGGGTGGCGAACAATTGGAAGCGGTATAACATGATGCGGTCCCTCTCTATCAACGATGTTCATTTCGTCGGGGAAAGGGAGATGGGGCACGCCATTGTGGATCACCTCAGGCGTACCTCATCAAACTCTTCCCCGCGTAGGTGGCGTTGGCTGGGTTTTGGCGCTTCCCCTATCTCTGATGCGGATTCCGCGACCCTTATTTGTTCCATCTCATTGGAGGAGACTAAAGCGGTTGTGTGGGCTTTAAATCAAGATTCTTCCCCGGGGCCTGATGGGTTCTCCGTCGCTTTTTATCGTGACTTTTGGGAGACTGTTGCAGGGGACGTCGTGCAAGTCATCTCAGAATTTTGTTCGGGTAACTTCCGCTTTGATCGCATCAATCAGGCTAATATTGTTCTTAT
Organism: Ottelia alismoides; assembly: GCA_037367405.1. Lineage (NCBI taxonomy): Eukaryota > Viridiplantae > Streptophyta > Magnoliopsida > Alismatales > Hydrocharitaceae > Ottelia > Ottelia alismoides. The sequence goes on along the minus strand of JAZKJV010001821.1, from coordinate 935,753 downwards.
TCCTAAAAAAGAACCGGCGTTGCGTATTGAGGATTTTCGGCCTATATAGGTCTCCAATGGTATCTACCTTATCGTGGCAAAAATTTTGACCACGCGCCTGTCTCGGGTTTTGGATGGCCTTATCTCTCCGGTTCAAGCAGCGTTCATTAAAGGGAGGCAAATCGCTGACTGCATTGTCGTGGCGTCCGAAATGGTGGCCGATTGGAAAAAAGAAAAAAAGAAGGGGGTGCTATGGAAAATTTATTTTGCTAAGGCTTATGATTGCCTCGATTGGAGCTTCCTGTGGACTGTTTTGCGAAGACGGGGTTTCCCAAACTTATGGATCTCTTGGATGCGTAGATGTGTCTCCACGGCTTCGCTCTCTGTGTTGATCAATGGTCGGCCGGTTGGTTGATCTTTCCAGCCTCGTAGGGGGGTGCGTCAGGGCTGCCCTCTTGCGCCCCTCCTCTTCGTTTTGGCCTCTGATGTGCTGGCGCGAATGGTGTATCGCGTAATTGACGCGGGTCTTTCTAATGGGTTTCGCAAGGGGGAGGTTTGCGTGCCCTTGATCCAGTTCGCTGACGATACGATTTGCTTCATTGAGGGCGGTCCGGAGGAGGTTTCCGGTATGGCTAATACTCTCGCTCTTTTCTGCGAATTATCGGGCTTGTCGATTAATGCCTCCAAATCCAACGTGGTACCTTTTGGCTTGTCGCCTGCGGAGGCGGAGGAATGCGGTCGGCTGCTCGGCTCTTCGCCTGGGGCACTTCCAATTGCTTATCTTGGTATTCCCTTATTGGTGGGGCGGGCCAGAACTAAGGATTGGCGTGTTATCACTGAGCGGGTGGAGTCGCGCCTGGCCGGTTGGCGGGAGGCATTGCTTTCTCGGGGAGGGCGCCTTATCCTTCTCAAATCGGTGCTCTCATCTATTCCCGTATATTTCCTCTCTGTTTGAAGAATGCCTGCGGGGGTCCGCTTGCGCCTGGAGCGGTGTATGCGTCGCTTCTTGTGGGGGCGGAAGGGCGGGAACGGTAGGGGCATGCATCTGGCCGCTTGGGATGTGGTGTCCATGCCTAAACGTTTCGGTGGGCTTGGTGTCCGGAGATTGGACCTGGTTAATGACGCCCTCTTACTCAAATGGGTGAGTAGACTCTGGGGTAAGGGTGATAACTTTTTCACCAATGTTCTTCGGGTGCTCTTGGGCAGAGACTGGTTCGGGCTGCAGCGGGGGGCCTTGCAATTACATCACTCCCCGTTCTGGCGCAACGTTTCGGCCGCAATGCAGCGGAATGTGGCGCTCTTCATCCCTGTGCTGGGGACGGGAATCCTTCAAATTTTGGCTGGATGACTGGTCGGGAGGGGGCCCTCTTCAGGTGCGTTTCTCGCGATTGTTCGCCCTTGCGTCGAATAGGCTTGCGTCTGTCGCGGAGTGTTGGGCGGATGGCTGTTGGTGCCCTCAGTTCTCGGCGAACTTCTCCGAGCAGTGGGTGGATGATTTCGTTTTGATGATGGCGGCTCTCAGTACTGTTGCTACGCCTAATTTGCAGGTCGATCATTGGCGTTGGAAGGATGGTTCATTCTCCACTCGGAAGGCCTACCGTGATCTGCTCCCTTCTCCTCCACCTACGTCTTCTCTTCTTGTGCGTGACTGTGGTCTCATCTGGGGATTGCGCCTGCCGGAGCGCATTGGCATCTTCCTTTGGCTGCTTCGCCAAAGGAGGCTGTTGACTCGCGATCGTTGCGCCAAGTTTTTTCCACAGACCAGTGCTTCTTGCCCTCTTTGTTGCGATGGGGACGAAACCGCTGACCATCTATTCTTTGGCTGCCCCTTGGTGGCGGGTGTATGGGATGATTTGGCCTGGGCTCGTGCGGACAATCTCGAAGGCTTTTGCGAGACTCTTTGGACGAACAGGGACAGGGACATGCGCCATCTTTTGGCTCCTATCGCGTGGCTGTGGTGCATTTGGCTTGCCAGGAACGACGTTATTTTCTCGGGGCAGCGTTTCTATCGTGAAAACGTCATTATTTCGGGTACTCGATTTATTTCCGATTGGTGTACTCCTTAGGTTAATGGCCAATCTGTGGCGGCTTTTCTTCTTGTATTTGCACTCGCTTTTTGTTTCCTTCTACCCCACCTCCCCTATGTAAGTATCCCTCATTTCTCTCTTATTTAGTTATATATATTTCTGGGGCGAGCACCAACGAGTGCATCCCCCTTCTATTGAGCCTAAAAAAAACAACTGCAATGGTGGATCTCTCTCAATATGGTGGAAGATCTTTAGTACAACGGATGATTGAAAACTCATCCCCATTTCTAATACAAATAGAATTCAAATCCCAATACAAATAATGTCTCAAATCCCTATACAAATAGGATTCAAATCTTAAGAACAAATAGTATATGTGTGAAAATGATGAGGTCTGTAATGTCCCATGCTTAGGCATCCAGATCATTGTCGAGGAAAATTGGTTCTGACAATTTGTTGAATTCAAGCACAATTGGACATGTTGACAACCACCCAAAATATTTAAACTCAAGTTATCAATTAGTATTCCCCCACTCTTGTAACTCACTCCTAAACTTAGTGGATTTTAGATATTGGTCCACATCTTGAGTGTTACAACCTCATTATATTTGCAAATCTTATTGGGATATGACATATCACGTATTTCCAATAATAGTGACGATTGAATGTCCTAGACTTAGGTTCCATCGAGGAGCCTTTTTTCTATTAGAGTGAAACCGCTCTATTACCACTTGTAATGTTCTGGGCTTAGATCCTTGGAATGGGGAAAATTGATCCTGATAGCTTGTTGTGTTGGGTCCAAGTGGAATCGCGAACAACCCCTTAAATGCTTAAGCTATAATTGTCAAGTAGCATTTCCCCCTCTTATAACTCACTCTCAAACTTCGTGAATTTTATATGTGAGATTATATTGGAGGTGTTACAATACAATCCCACATCCAAAACTTGTGAAGTTTGAAAGTGGGTTGTAGGAGTGGAGGATTTTTTACTTGACCACTTTGTCTTAGGCATTGGATGATTGTCAATGAGTCCTTTTGAGAACCCAATAAGTTGTAGAATCAGTTTTCCTTGATAATGGTCCCGAGACATTACATACACCTCGAAAGAAGAACTAGTGCCTCCATAAAAGAAGCCAGTTCGGATTCATACGTAGATATGGGCAGCCAAAAGTCAAACACTCTTGGGAGAATAAATCCCACAAAGGTATTTATTAGAGGAGGACGTGCACCTTTACGGGGAGCCAACAAGTTCTTGAGACTAGGCCCTCACATCCTTTATTTTCTTGAAGTATTCACCTCTCTTTTAGCATTTACCTCAACAGGCTCAACTTTTTCAATGTAAAGACGATTAATTATAGTTGCTATTTCTGCATATTTTAAATTATCACACGAATTTAAAAACCAATCTATTTCCTTATAAAATTCTCAAAGCATACCAAAATTTCAAACTTCTAGGTAATTCTACTATTAGACAGAACTAATTATTTTTTAGTTGGATTGCAAATTTTCACGTCATCTGTAACATATAATAAAGAGATGGGACTCATAGGAGGGGTGTTGGGTGAGCGATATGTGTTATGCGAAGAAGAAGATAATTGTTAATGCTTATAATTAGCCATCTGGATACCATAATCTGAGCTGATACGCCATGTTACTTGGATGGTTCTATCAGTGCAGTGGCAAAACACCTTTCTAAGGATCTTCCATATGCGCTCTCCGTGGACGACGTGTATCTCACTGCAGGCTGCACGCATGCCATTGAGACCGTGTTTTCAGTACTAGCACAACCCCAAGCCAACATACTGCTGCCTAGACCTGGCTATCCCTTCTACGAGGCACGTGCAACATTCTCCTGTTTGGAGTTCCGGCATTACGACCTCCTCCCTGAAAAGGGGTGGGAGGTAGACCTCGAAGCCTTGGAGGCCCTTGCCGACGACCACACCGTTGCAATGCTTATAGTCAATCCCGGTAATCCTTGCGGGAATGTCTTCAGCCATCATCACTTGAGCCAGGTTTGTTAGCAACATCAACACTTGTTTTAGAGTGGTGGTGTTGATTTGGATCTAAATGTTGATAAGATCATGTTAGATTGCATCGACTGCGAGGAAGCTAGGGATAATGGTGATTGCAGATGAGGTGTATGCTCACCTGTCCTTTGGCAGGAACAAGTTTGTGCCTATGGGTGTATTCGGGTCCACGGTGCCGGTACTCACTCTTGGATCCATATCCAAGAGATGGGCGGTACCCGGTTGGCGCCTTGGCTGGATTGCGTCCACAGATCCCGATCGGATCCTCCAAAAAACCAAGGTCTCGCTCTCTTCCATCTTCCTAATTCGATTTCAATGTCCTGCATTAATCCTTGCTCGTTTATTCTTCTTCAGATCATTGAAGGAATCAAGGCGTATCTCAGTATATCATCTGATCCCGTAACCTTTATGCAGGTCACTTCTCCTTCATCTTAAATCTCACTAATTTGTAAGGTCATGTAATCACATTAGATGCACATTCAAAGAATTTGCATTACAATTGATCAACAGGTTGCGGTTCCTCAAATAATTGAGAACACAAAAGCAGAGTTCTTCGAGAAGAGCGTCGAGTTACTAAAGCAAACATCAGAGATTTGTTTTGACAGACTGAATGAAATCAGTTGCATTAGCTGCCTTCGCAAACCCGAAGGCTCCATGTTTACGATGGTGAGACGCGCTCTTCGTGTTCTTTACAAATTTTATTTCACTTTGAATCGCAATCTCCCTCAGGCAATCTGCACCGATTCAATGTTGTTCAGGTGAAGCTGGATTTATCTCTTCTGGAAGACGTCAAGGATGATGTTGATTTCTGTTGCAAGTTGGCCAAGGAGGAATCCGTGGTCATTTTGCCAGGTTCATATTCTCCATATCGACTCTTAGCGATAAAAGTATGTGGATTGGTTACATCATCGGTATACGATAAATTGATAAGAGGGTCGAGTCTTTTATATGATACAGGGAGCGCGGTGGGATACAAAAGCTGGCTGCGAGTGACGTTTGCCGTGGCGCCTGATTGCCTTGAAGATGGTCTACAAAGGTTGAAGTCCTTCTGTGAGAGGCACTGCATCAGGAAGTAGCAGGTCAAGAGAAAATATCCATTTTTATTTTAAATAATAATCCTACTAAAATGGATTTAGTTCAATCAGGTCATTGAACTAGTTGTGTTACTTATTATTAAGCACGGAAATTTAGCATGTTTTTATGTTGAACAAAAATAGTTTTTTTAGACCAATTGAACATAAATTCGGACGGTTTGATGCGCAACAATGAGATAAAGGTAGTAACCATATTATCTAAACACTGAGTATTACATAGTTCGAATTGATCATCTGATAACAAACCTAACTTGGGATGGAGCGAGGATATATATTACTAATACCTTCAAATGTCATCTTGTGTAGAGCATATCATATCTTCGTTCAGCTTCGCAAATATCATTTAAAATATTGATGTCATCTTAGGTAGAGTATATCAAATTAAAGCTTGAAATTTCCCGATTGATCATGTCGGCTATTTAGGATGAATCACGATCAGCTATCCGCTAACTCCATCACCATCTCATTCACCACATAAAATAAGATCACTTTCAGCTTTAAGACCTTCAGCGTTAAGATTAAGCTTCTCGGTGGTGTTCATATCAGAGCTCGCCGTCTTGGTCTGATTTGATGTCGGCAATTAAAGGAAGGTCTGGTTTTTTAGGGCTCGTTCCTTAACAGATACGGATAAGAGGGATAAGAGATAAATGATTGTATCCTTCATTTTTGTTCGTCTGGTCAATAGACTCAATACTATATCGATGTCATATCGTCCAAATCAGCATGATTTTATGAAGAAAATAGCATCGGAAAGGCACATATCAGTCATATTGATGATATATCGATCGTTTGTCGATACCGATATATAGGGATGGCTATTGAGCCCAACGAGTCGAACCAGATCCTGGCTCGGGCTCAGGCTCACGCTTGTTCTAGCCCAACAGCTTGGGCTCGATAAGGCTCGAGTCAAGCCCGTTATCGAGCTTGGTTTGGGCTCGAGCCTAGTCAGGCTTGTTAAGGAAAATATATATTTTTCGCTGGAAAAGTGTAGTTATATGGATCCAAACTCGCAACCTCCTCTTTGAAAATTGTCTTCCTTACCAATAGGTCACTATCCGAGTTGTATATAAAAGTTAAATTATAATATATATTGTAACATTCTATTTGCTAATAAAAAAAGAAAAATACTAATTATCTAATTATAACCTAGATAAACATAGATAAGTGTAGAAAGTCCAAGACTACAACATAATCTACCCAATATTGTCATTACATAAACCACATACGCACATAGTCCACCATTCACAATGTTGCAAAACTAATACAAATAAAAAAGCATCATTACAATTTCACAAATAGAATATATGTATATATATTCCTTATCGAACCCCTTGTTAAGTTACTGAGCTGAGGAGGGCTTGACTCGGGTTCGGCTTGTTAAGCTATCGAGCCTGGCTTGGACTCAGTTCAATAACCTAATGAGGCAAGCTCACGTGCCCTTATCGAGTCGAGCCCGAGTCTGTCTCATCGAGTTGTGACTCAATAGCCAGCCCTACTGATATATCGTCAATATATCGTCGATATATCGCGATATGACTTACCCTTCTGTAGAGACAAGATTATGAAAGATAAGGAGAGATAAGTGCCAGTTATTTGCTATTTTTTGTTTAGTTGAATAAGAAGGGATAAGAGATAGATGTTAGTTTTGTTAGGTATTGTTGTAAGCGATATTCAGGAAGGTGGTATATGGTATTCAATCAGAGGGGTCACTGCAGGGAGAGTATGAGGTATGCGGGAAAGTATGTTGGGAGAATGTAGTTTTATGCTGTTTGATTTTTTATTATAAAAAATAGAAATAAAATTTTTGTATCATGTTAATATCTTCTAAATATTATATCTCTTGATTATAATAATAAAGAATTGAAGGTACAAGGAACAAAACTATTGAAATAAAAAGTAATATAGAATCAAATGAGCAAAAATATCAATTGAAAGAGTGTTAAGTCCAGTGCTGGAGTTTAGATTAGGGTTTTAAAAAAATGTTTATTCAAAATCGGCTGGATAAACGGCCTCTTATACGGTATACTCGGCCGAGTATGTGGCCTGACCCGCCTAGATGCTGATTTGATCATACTCAAAGTGCCAAGGCTTCCAAGCATGAGTACGAGTATGCAGTCGAGTATGCAATATACTCGATCGATTTCCTGAAGACTGATTGTTAGAGATAAAAATATATTTGTATATTTGTGAGGGAATTGGCAGGAGAAGAAGGTTATGGATGGATACAGCTTCAAATCCTATCCATCTTTTTGGCTTATGTGGCAAGCCATCAAATTTATATCTTGGGATTTCACTGTAGACAGGATAAATGTCTAATAATGTCCCTTATCCCACACTTGTTTGGTGGCCCGAGGGGGATATACTTACATTTAGTTCTGGGTTACTCCTGCTCTACCTCCGCATTCTTGGGTGTTGGGCCGGAGTTAGTTGTACGGATCCCTCATTTTCTTTGTTATAATATTTTTTAACAAAGTTCAAATAAAAAATAACATCAAAAATTTATTATAATCATAAAAGCAATCAATATTATACATAAGTAATGTGACATCATATCACATTTATCATTTCAACCATCTTAAACATCCAAACAACTACTATTCATAGAAGAGTTACACATCCGGCTAACCCTATGATAGGAAGTTACTTCAGCTCAACCCAACCATGTTACCAGATGATCCTTTAGAGACTGTCCCGATGGCCTGTCGATGGAACGCGGCTAAGTCAAGGATGTTGATGGACTCAGAGGGGGATATGATAGAGCTGGAGCTGACAAAGGAAATGGAGAGAGCATAGGAGAAATGGGGGAGGTGAAGGACAGAGTTAGCAAGGGGAGGGGTTTCAGTGGATTTTGTGGCCATGAGATGTTCTTCTGGAAATCGAATAGTCGAACTTGTTTAGGGCGGTGGCGGTGGAAGAAGGATGATGGAAGGGTTGTGAGAAAATGAATATATCCATCGTTAACCAAGCCCCCTCGATGAAATTGGAATGATGTATGTGGAAAAGGTATATAATGGAGGAGGCAGTTTGTGACATCCCAACATAGTTTCACATCTAATAATCACAAAGTGTGATAGTGAGTTATAAATATTTCAGTCGACTACTAAATAACTTAGGCTCAAGTATTTTG